>PISX010006100.1:0-100672 GCA_004024625.1 Mellivora capensis
AATGACTGTGGTATCTATAATAAAAATTGGAAATGCTGAAGGGAGAACAAGATTAGGAGGAAAAGGACATTTGGAACTTCCTACGAGGCAACTGAAGATTTTGTTTCATGTCAACCAGACTTAATTTAAAACCCAGCACGTGTCAGATTCAGGACAGTATGTGAAGGAGTAAAGCTGAATAGGGTATTATCCAAGCTCTTGAGGTCTTAACTTTCCTGGACATACTCCCTCATTAGAGAAGACCCAGAAATCTTTCTTTTCTTTTTTTTTTGTTTTGTAGACCCAGAATTCTTTCAGAGGGAAATATCGGGTATGCTCATGCTTCCTCTGAGTCTGTTGTCCGCTCAGTCATATCCAAATTAAAAAAAAAAAAAAGAAAGAAAATCATCCCTACCTCACACTAAGCAGTCTATGCAAAGCACACAACTGTCATTTTGTTGATACACAAAACCTTTGTATTCCAATCCCTTTCAGAAAATAAAATATTGGATTCTTTACATCTATTTTTTATGGAAAGTTTGGTATTGGAGAATATTTCATGAAGGACTGCTTGAAGCACAGAGACATCATCCCCTGAGATCAGTGCTTTAATATCATGTTATGTAGAATATTAGGAGTTCCCATGGACAAGAGTCAGGGAGCATCTGAGAAAACAGAAGAGAGTCTATGACAGACATTTCATGCTCAGCAAATACTCATGAACTTCCAGATATTTCAGGGACTTCCACTTATGTTGGGATCAAGTGAAAATATCTAGTGACATGGGTTGAAGTGACATGTGC
The DNA here is from genome assembly GCA_004024625.1 of Mellivora capensis. NCBI lineage: Eukaryota > Metazoa > Chordata > Mammalia > Carnivora > Mustelidae > Mellivora > Mellivora capensis. Next base: position 783 of record PISX010006100.1, read on the forward strand.
CACGTTGGAGCTGAGGCTGCAAAAATTCTCTGCCTCGTTCTTATGTTCTCTCTTCTTCTGCCTTGGGTACCTCAAGGTTTTGGGTTATGAAGGCCAGAGTTTACTGATGGAAGAGGGTAGCCTGTCCAAGGCTGGACTTTATATACAACAAATAAACTTTGATTCAGTTAAGCTGCTGATAATTCAGATTTAATGGGTTTTATTTAGTCTGTTTTTTGTTTGTTTGTTTGTTTGTTTTTGGGGGGCTTTTGTTCAGTGGCAGGATAGGTAGTCAGGTCAACACAGTGGGATTAATATAGAACTCAAATGGAGAGAACAGCTCCTTGTCAGCTAGGGTTTTTTCATGTCTGTCTTCCATAGAAAACTTGTTGATGGAAATGTTTACCAGATAAAAATGTTAGTAACCTAGTGTTCTACATTAGATCCATGTTATTTTTGTCTTCATAGAAATCATCAGAAAATTACATATTTGGATTATGGTCTGTAATAGAATTTCTTTTTTTACTGGTTTGCTTTTTGATGTTATACATGAGCCTAACAGAACTCCCCACTGTAATCATTGTACTGATAGTACCGAGTTTATTGCCCACTATGTCAAATAGGTTTGCGAGAACCCTTTGAAAGAATGCCTCTCAGGGGGTGCCTGGGTGGCTCGGTGGGTTAAAGCCTCTGCTTTCGGCTCAGGTCATGATCCCAGGGTCCTGGGATCGAGCCCCACATCGGGCTCTCTGCTCCTCGGAGAGCCTGCTTCCTCCTCTCTCACCCTGCCTGCCTCTCTTGCCTACTTGTAATCTCTGTCTGTCAAATAAATAAGTAAAATCTTAAAAAAAAAATGCCTCTCAGATGGCAGAAGTGGAAAGAACTAGGATTCTCCACAGAAAAGGTTATATTTTGAACCAAAAAAATAATGGGAGAGAATAGGTTAGAAAATAGAATATGGGACATTATCAAAAGGATTCCTTAGTCAACATTTGGAACATTTTTTTCAATAAAGAATTTGTCAAACTGTAAGAGGAAAATTAATAAACCTAATTGTTAGAGTCACTCAACCAACATGTTAAAGGGTTCGAAAAATTTCTTATATGAATAATGATGAAGAGTCAAAGAATGATTAGTGTAAGGAAGAGAGGACCTGCTAGAGTTTTTGGAAAGGGTATGTGTACAGGTTTGGTAATGGGACAGTAGCTATATGGTCCCTGCCCTCACATATTTAATGAACTGCTATGTTTTAGATGGAAACACATAAAACCACCATTTTGTATAGGTCAAAAAAGGCTCAATGTTGACAATTCTGTATGGCTCCACCTAATAGAATAGAAAATATAGTTATTTGAGTTGTTCATTAGGACAGAACTTGGGACAGTAGTTAGATTTCAGGCTAAAATAAGATAGACATGCTATCTAGGATCATTCAAAAGTGGACCCATAGGTTGGATATAAGATCCTAAAGGCAAGTTGTATCAGAAAATCATGTTAAGAATTCCATGCTTTGCAGGAAGGAATTACCAAATGGAAAAAAAAAAAACAGTCTCTTCAACAAATGGTGTTGGGAAAGCTGGATAGCAACATGCAGAAGGATGAAACTGGAGGCTTTCTTACGCCATATGAAAAAAAATTCAAAATGAATGAAAGACTTAAACCATCAAAATACTAGAGAAGAACACAGGCTGTTAGCAACCTTTTTGGCCTCAGTCATAGCAACTTCTTACTAGATATGTTGCCAGAGGCAAGGGAAACAAAAGCAAAAATGAACTACTGGGACTTCATCAAATAAAAGTTTCTGGACAGCAAAGGAAACAATCAACAAAACTAAAAGGCAGCCTATGGAATGGGAGGAGATACTTGCAAATGGCATATCTGATAAAGGGTTAGTATCTAAAATCTACAAAGAACTCATCCAACTCAACATCCAAAACCCAAATAATCCAGTTAAGAAATGGGCAGAAGACACATATAGACATTTTTATTCAACAAAGACATCCAGATAGCTAAAAGACACATGAAAAGGTGCTCAACGCCATTCTTCATCAAGGAAGTACAAATCAAAACCTCAATGAGATACCATCTCAAACCTCTCAGAATGGCTAAAATTAACAACACAGGAAACGATATATTTGGCAAGAATATGGGGAAAGGGGGAACCCTCTTGGACTCTTGATGAAAACGCAAACTGGAGCAGCCACTCTGGAAAACAGTATGAAGGTTCCTCAAAGAGTTAAAAATAGAACAACACTACGACCTAGCAATTGCACTGCTAGGTATTTACCCAAAGGATAGCGCAATACATATTCAGAGGGGTACATGAACCCTGGTGTTCACAGCAGCATTATCAACAATAGCCAAACTATGGATAGAGCCCAAATATCCATTAACTGATAAATGGATAAAGAAGATACGGGGTGTGTGTGTGTGTGTGTGTGTGTGTGTGTAGTGGAATATTACTCAGCCATCAAAAAGAATGAAATCTTGTCATTTGCAATAACATGGGTGGAACTATAGTATATTATGCTAAGTGAAATAAGTCAACGAGAGAAAGACAAATATCATCTGATTTCACTCCTATGTGGAATTTAAGAAACAATACAGATGAACAAATGAGAGTAGGGAAAAGAGAGGGGAAAACAAACCATAAGAGACTCTTAAAGATAGAGAATAAACTGAGGGTTGATGGAGGGATGTGGGTAGGGGATGGACTAGATGGTGATCGGTATTAAGGAGGGCACTTCTTTGAGCACTGTGTGTTACATATAAGTGATGAATCACTGAATTTTATTCCTGAAACCAATATTGCACTGTATGTTAACTAACTAGAATTTAAATAAAAATCTGAAGAAAAAAAAGAAAAGAATTCCATTGTTTGAATTTAGGTTGGCTATGTGATCTTTCTTTGTATCTCATTTCTATAGTTCTAATATTATGTAACTTCTAAAACATTCTGGTAAAAATGGTCTTTGGTGTTCTTTTTCTCAATTTTAAAATTTGCTTGCAAACGATATGATGAGCCTAAAAAAATACACACAGGGCCAGCCACACAGGCATGCGACCTGCTTATTAAGGCCCACGCACCTGCTACTATAGGACCTCTTTGGAGCCCTTAGTAACTTTTGAATAGAGAACTCCTACATTTTCATTTTGCACCAGGGCTTGAAAATTATGTAAGTAATCGTGAATACATAGTCTTCTTAAAATTTTATGAAGATTAAAATGATAAATGCACATTAATTCTAGGCCATTAAAGACTAGTTCATCATTTTTAAATTACATTTGGGAATTGTCCTTATATATCAAAATTTATTGCCCCAAAGATCATTTTGTAATAACTATTAAATAACCTATGCCGGCGTGCATTTGGAAAACTGAAAAATTTCTAAAGGAGTTTTGATGTCTTATAGAAAATTAAATCATAAAATATTCCTAAAAGTATAAATAAAAATACTTAAGGAAGAAAATCTTAGAGAGGCATAAAGCAAACCTATGATAATATAGCAATTCCATTTCTTGAAAATAATATACATGAAATAAAGAATAAAGGAATAGTAGGAAAGCAGGAAAATGCACAACTATTGTGGTCACAGCTTCTAGCAACTCGTTAAAATAACAACCAAACACAGGTAACAACAGATGTATCTACCATCAAAAAAAGTTAGATTAAATCAAGCAAAAAATTTCAAATCAGGTAACTGTTCAATGAAAAGGAAAAAATAAAAGTCACATCTGCTTACACAGCGATGAAACATGAGAGATTCTGCTGAAGGCTTATGTTGAAAATTAAGATATAGATAAAGCAATCTATGTGCACTCATCCAATAAAGAGAAAAGAACGAATTGGTGGATCGATGCCAATTTTACTATTGAAATTCTTGGGGGGAAAAAAAAGAAAATGAAGATTGTGGTTGATAGACTCTCTGCAATATAGCAGATAATATAGCAGATAATCCAGCCAAACTCCAGAAGGACACAAAGTATATTCATTTTATTTATTTATTTATTTATTTATTTATTTATTTATTTATTCATTCTATGTAGTGTTCCATGATTCATTGTTTGAGTATAACACCCAGTGTTCCATGCAATATGTGCCCTCCTTAGTACCCATCACTGGGCTAATCCATCCTCTCATCCCTTTCCCTCTAAAACCCTCAGTTTGTTTCTCTGAGTCCATAGTCTCTCAAGGTTCACAAGTATATTCATTTTAAAAAGCAAATGTTAAATTTCTGTTCTTTAAATGACATATACACAAAAAGAGATTTTTTCCCCCTACTTTAAAGACCATTTGACTTGAAATTTTTACATTCTTATAGATGTTTTAGGAAAGTTTATGAAATAAAATTCACAGTTATTTAAGAATACAATTTGAAATTTTCACTGTATCATTACTTTTAAAATAATAGCCCACGCCATCCACTAAAACTTATAAAAGTCCAAGTGAGTCAGAGTACTAAGGTTGGAGGCAATGAGATCTAAGTAGGGATTGCCAAAGCTTTCAGAAAAAAATCTGAAGCTGACTGAACTCCAGAAGGAGTCTGGACCCTTCGGAATAGGATTGAGAGAATGGTGGTATTGGAAGGCTAATTCCAGCTCCTCTGTCCTCCTCTGGACTTCACTGTCATGGAAAAGGACCAAGAGGAAAAATTTCAAATAGTTACATTTTAAAAATTGGTGTTGAGAAGATAATCTGTGAAATGTTACTATTTCTCCATTGTGAAATTTTAAGAAATTAGTTAGCATTATGTTAGTTCTCACAATTCTTCCTCTTTGCATCCCTCCTCTTTGCTCCACAGATCTCAAGCACACTGTAGCTATAAAGTCCTTTCATCTAGCTTATGTTTACTGTCTTTCTAAATTCATTTTTTATATTGTTGTGACGTGAATTATATTTTAGTAAAGGAGAACAGGGGGCAGATTCCTGAAAATTCAGGAGTGTGGGGGTTAGGAAGAGATTTTTGGATCCCCTGGGTGACTGCTGCCACAGTTGTCTTCCTCATACCCTCAACTACAAGAACTTCTACTCTGGCTTCATTTTACAGCCTGGAACACAGTTAAGTGTCTTCTCCTGTCCTGCATTTACACCACCATGAGGATCCTTTGTAACCCTGAAACACCAACAAACAAGCAAACTTTTAGAACTTGTCATTCTTGGCTCTCTGTTACTGAAACATGATTCATGGCCACTTGGTTAAGAAAGTGATCAACCTGATCACTTTCCGAACACAACTTTTCTTTCCTTACTTTATAGAGTCATATAGAGATTCTTCATGTAATTCCTTCTGCTTGATCCCATGGGATTGTCATTTGAAAACTACATTAGGATGAAAGTATGTAGAATAAATGCTTATGAGAGTCATTTACAACAACAATATCAACTAGTGTCTCCAAATGGAAAAGGTGTTTAGAGACCAATTCAATGGAGGACATTAGGTGGGGAATGTCTGATGCATGATGGGAAGTATTAGGAATGAGCAATTTTTTTGTTACTCTTCTTATTAAGACAGTCCTTATCAGGTTAACATGTTTCTTAAATACATGGGAACAATCATTCAGTTCAGCTTAACAGTTTAGTAACAAGAACTGACTGAGAACACATGCTTATGCATGTATACATATAACATACACACACTCTTATATGCAAAATCAGTTACAGGGACCTTATCTCACTTAAATGTATCTATTTATTGAGTTTTCTAGGGATAGCATATGCTTAGATACCTTGAGGACATATCATGTCCTGCATACTTCCATATTCTTACCCACTGAGGAATCTTCTTTAACCCACTGAGCCACCCAGGCGCCCCAGGAATCTTCCTAAGAGAAACAACTGTTGGGTAAGGATCCATATTCCAAATGGCTCCATTTCCATCTCATCATTTCAGTGACAAATTTCATGGGTTGGAAGGAATGGTGAGATCTCTGAGATGTCTGTGTACCTACTAGTTTCTCTACACTCTTAGTTTATTTATTTTTAATATTTTTTATTGAAGCATGATTAACATACAGTGTTATACTAGTTACAGTGTTACACTAGTTATACTATACTAGTTATACTAGTACAATATAAGAATTCCACAATTATATTGACTTAGTGCCCTATATTATTAGTTTCAATAGCCTATTTGAACAAACTCTAAGTATGGAATATAAGAAATAAATATAATGCATTATGTTTCAAAATACTGGTATCCTGTAAACATAGGCATGATATGTAAGTACTTTTTCCTAGATTGAAACCAGAATGAGTGCATTCCCAAAATCATCTATATTTTATTAAAGAAAAAAAAAGAATACTATTCATAACTGCAAAGGCAAACAGGTTGCAAATGTTCTGATTATCCTATATTTCTGTCTTGTTTCATGTTTTATAGATAAACATAATGCATCAACACTGGAATAGCATATTGTTATTAAAAGTTCAAAACAGAATTCTAAATTTTCAAGCATTTTTAGAAAAGCAAACTACTGATAATAAATTGTATTTACAGAGAACTCCTATCTACTTCAATGAATTGAGAAATCTAGCATATTAAGACATCAAGAAATGATTATTTAAATGATTTAATTATAGCATAGCATGTTTTTCTGCTGATAATGTTACTAATTATACTTTAATAAACCAATCCTAACAAAACAATTAGAGTCCAAATGTTTAACATAAAAATCCAATCTTATTTGGAGCTCAGACTAGTATTTCAAGAGTAATTTCTCTGTTAGTAATTTATTCTGATTTTTGTAGTTCATTAAAGAAATCAGTATCTAACTTAGAAATAATTCTATCAGTTCACATTTTTTCCACAAAATATTAACAATAGTACAAAACATTAAAAATACTGAGAACCATTTTAAATGATTTAGTTGATGTGCCCCTTCCTGATCAAATTTAACTACAAAGTTTTCAGATTGGTACACAAAGAAGGCTTATAAAAATATAATCAAAGTGGAAAATATGTAGCTATCTTATGAATATAGAGGAAGAGTTCAAATAGTTCTTCTGTAATGCACTGTGTCTATGCAAAACCTAATGCAAATAAGTGAAAACAACGCCATGGTATTATTTAGAAATCGTCAAGATTTTGGTAGATTAGATCATTTGGGGACAATTATTGACTTCCTCCCCATCTGCATGACTTTAGTATTTGCTGTCTGACTTTGCTTTGGCCAAATGGGTATCTTACAGGAATAAACACAGAAGAGGCTGGCATGTTTTTGCACAGGCAGGCTTGTGCTCCCGACTTCTACCATAACAAAAACGTGCTTTAGGTTCTGTGATCTGAGGAGAATGACCAACACATGGACCAGGTCTGGGCTTTAAGCAAACCCCAGCCAAGCATGGCATAGATCAAGCTGACTTGCAGCTGACCACAGGTGCAGGAACAAGAAAAAAAATGCCTATTAAAATATCTCACTATATTTTGCATTTTTAAAAGATTTTATTTACTTATTTGACAGAGAGAGAAAGAGCACAGCAGACAGAGCAACAGGCAGATGGAGAGGGAGAAGCAGAATTCATGCAGAGCAGACAGCCCAGACATGGGGCTCGATCCCAGGATCCTGTGATCATGACTTGATGGGAAGCAGACATTTAACCAACTGAGCCAATTGCATTTTTTTTAATGCAAAAATATTGTGGCGTTAGCTCGACTGCTACAAAGGTGTTACTGTTGAACATTTCTGTTATTCAGTCATTACATTTACTGTGTGCATGTTGTAATATCTTTAAAATAAATTATAACTATGTTCTAATTGAAGTAAATTATAGCACAAAATTCCATTAAATATCCTCTGGTAATTTGTTTTATATTCAATCTTAACTGAATGCCTTCTAGGTTCCTGAAAGTATGACTAATTCTCTGAAGCTAGATCAGAAATCTTAGTATAAAATCTGCAAAGTGAATCCCTTTATATTTTTATGATGGGAATCTCTAACTATAAGCAAATGTGGTCTTACTCAATTTTGTAAGCCTACTACTTAGGAAATTTCCTGATCCATAAGACAACCTCAATAATACTAGTTGAATAAAGTAAAGAGATATTGTCAGCCTTCCTTCCCCCTACTTACTCAGAAGCAGACCACATCCTAACTGTTACTGGTTTTGCTTCCATAATATGTTCACTCTTATCAATGTCTTCCTTCAACCATATTTTGTACTCATTAACATACCTAGCACCTAATAGTACTAAATCAATGCTTATTCAGTGAATGAATGGATGGATGAGTGAATAAAAGAGAACAAGAATTTTGAAACTGTAATCTAAGCTTGAAGGCATAGTATTTGTAATTAGATTGATTTTAAAGAGTTTCTCTTAGTATATGATAATTGGATTCATTTTCCTGTTCCATTTAAATTTTACATATAGTGATGAACTTAATGATAACTTTCATTGATTTCTTCAATAGATATATAGAGAACATTTCTTATCTTTCCATGACCTCTGCTAGTCACAATGAGGGAACACGGGTATATCCCATGACGTAACAGAGACTGAAGTCAAAAGGCAACACAGATGATATTCTGCACCGAGGCTTGTTTTAAATGGATAACACCCGGAATATTTTTCCTTGTTACAAATCCAAGAGATGCACTGATAGGTTGAGATGCAATACATTCTAAGGTGTCAGATAAAGAAGTTTCTTTTAAGAATGGTTAAAATATGATACTTCAATGAATTAGCATGGAAACGGGACAAATTTCCTAGTTATGAGCATATTTGTGAAACCGACATTGAAAATTAGTTTTCTAATAAGGCTACTATGTTCTTGGATGAAATATAATAATTTTGCTATCAATTTTCATCAATGAGAAAACACAATATGTTTACTTAAATCAGCATTTAATGGGGTGCCTGGGTGCTCAGTGGGTTAAGCCTCTGCCTTCGGCTCAGGTCATGATCTCAGGGTCCTGGGATCAAGCCCTGAATCCGGCTCTCTGCTCAGCAGGGAGCCTGCTTCCTCTGCTCTCTCTCTGCCTACCTCTCTGCCTACTTATGATCTCTGTCTGTCAAATAAATAAATAAAATCTTTTAAAAATAAATAAATAAATAAATAAATAAATAAATAAATCAGCATTTAAGTACATAAGTAACTTGCTTTTATTTGCTGGTGACATGTTTCACATTTTTTAAAAAAAGATTTATTTATTTATTTGACAGACAGAGATCACAAGTAGGCAGAAAGGCGGTGGGGGGGGAGCAGGCTCCCCACTGAGCAGAGAGCCCAATGCGGGGCTTGATCCCAGGACCCTGAGATCATGACCTGAGCTGAAGGCAGAGGTTTTAACCCATTGAGCCACCCAGGTGCCCCCATGTTTCACATTTTTTAAGACTGGGAATTATGAAATTTAAACTCTATACATTTTAATGGGTGCAAATCAAATACTAATTCTAAGTCAAATAAATGGGTACAAATCACGTACCTAATTCTTAAGAATTAGGTTTTCAGGAGTGCCTGGGTGGCTCAGTTGTTAAGCATCTGCCTTAGGCTCAGGTCATGATCCCAGGATCCTCTCCCACTCCCCCTGCTTGTGTTCCCTCTCTTGCTGTGTATCTCTCTGTCAAATAAATAAATAAAATCTTAAAAAAAAAAAAAGAATAAGGTTTTCATTCTATGATTTGTTAAGGGCCTTAAGAACATATTTTCCAGAAATATAAACTTTTCTGGTAATATCATTCTTTCACAAATATCTTGAAGAGATTTTCTTATCATTCAATTAAAAATGAATATGTACAATAGAAAGTCCCTAGGACAGGGTAAATTTAGCAACTATCTTGTTTTGTTATATATCTAGTAAGTTCAAATAAGACTTTTATAATTAAGAGCTGACAAACTCATTTGCTTTTATAAGATAAAAGGAAAAGGAATGTGAAAGGGAGTTAAATTACATTTTACCATCTGTTTAATGAGTTTCTGGCCTTGTTTGATAATAAATTTCCAGATATAAAGTTTCAAAACGATCATTTTCAGAAATTGTAACTGACCTGCCTTGTAAAAGGTATATAAATGCCTATTCACACTCATTACTATAAAACTCATGATTTGTTTTATTCCTAATGAAACCCATTAACTCTCCATCATATCAGAGTGAAACACGTAATAAATGCAGAACTTATATTCATAAGACTTATCACATTTCTTAAGGTTATTATAATACATATTTTAATTTTAGCATAGAACTTTTACTTAGTTTAGTTTTTAATGAATCTCTGTAGAGTATTTATTTCACTTCTTCAATATCCTATGCCTAAGAAACTTTCCCATTGATCCCCCATGACCATATTCCTCTACTGTCAGCCCACTTTCGTGATGCTTTTACTGTTCCAAAACTATAGGGGGCCATCTGGTTAAGTGCTCCTGAACTGCAAGAAATATATCCAGAAACTGCTCTGCTCTGACAAATTACATCTTCAAAGTACATTCATAAAATGGTATTTAAGTAATTACTGAATACATTTATTGAGTCTGCAAAGCATTACAGGCTCTTAATATACCTGCAAAGAGCTGAGAAAAAGCATGAGCCAGTTAAAAATTATGTATGGCAAAGGAATGCTTCAGAAGATCTGGAGAATTACTTTCTGTCTGCCAAACTTTGGGGTGTTTAGAGTCAATTTCTGACCATTGCCAAGAGAGGACTTTATATGGTCCAGAAAATCATGAATAACAAGAGAAAAGCTGAGCTGTTTGGAAAGCCTTATGAACTACTATGACCCTAGGAACCCAGAGCTCAATGAAGATGGTGGAACTATGAACTTGAATTAACATCCAGGAAAAGGGGATACCTGGGTGGCTCGGTTGGTTAAGGGGTTAAGCTGGTGCCTTCAGCTCAGGTCATGATCACAGGGTCCTAGGATCTAGCCCACATCTGGGCTCCCTGCTCAGCAGGGAGTCTGCTTCTCCCTCTGCCTGCCCCTTCCCCTGCTTGTTCTCTCTTTCTCTCTTTGTCTCTCTCTTGATCTCTGACAAATAAATAAATAAAATCTTTTTTTAAAAAATCCAGAAAAAGCTAAAGAAGAGGTTTCTCTGGAGCGTTTATCCAGCACAAAGAACAGCCATGTTTAAGCCAAAAAATCAGCAAAGTTTGTGAGATATGGCTTAATAACCAGAGTCAGAATAGGAAAACAAAGTTAGGGTCAGAATAATAAAGAATAGCAGACTAGCCAAGATACCTGGGTCGAGGGAAAGAGGCCACTGTTGATATTATCGAATATCCCAGTTTTTTAATTCCTTCATTTTTTTTTTCTCTAAAGAAGTGCTCTCATAAGTCAGTTACAGAGTGCCAAGGAGAATATAGGAGTACACACGTTTTTTGTCAGAAAAAAACTGAGACATGATGGATAACCAGGACTTACAAAGAAAAAATAGATAAAATGTGTTTTTTTGCAAGTAAAAATAATAATAATTTGTTGTTGCTTTTATTTAAATTCAATTAGCCACCCTATAGTACATCGTTAGTTTCTGATACAGTGTTCAGTGATTCATTGGTTGCATATAACACCCAGTGCTCCTCTGATCACATGCCCTCCTTAATGCATATCACTCAGTTACCCCATCCCCCATGCATCTATCTTTCCACAAGCCTCAGTTTATTTACCAGAGTCAAGAGTCTCTCATGGTTTGTCTCCCTCTGATTTCTTTCCATGCAGTTTTTCCTCCCTTCCCCTTTGGTCCTCTGTGCTATTCCTTATGTTCCACATATGAGTGAAACTATACATAAATTGTCTTTCTCTGCTTAACTTACTTCACTTAGCATAATCCCCTCCAGTTCCATCCATTTTGATGCAAGTGGTAGGTATTCATTCTTTCTGATGGCTGAGTAATGTTCCATTGTATCTATGAACCACATCTTCTTTATCCATTCATCTGTTGAAGGTTATCTCACCTCCTTCCACAGTTTGGCTAGTGAGGACATTGCTGCTATGAACAATGGGGTGCATGTGCCCCTTCTTTTTATCACATCTCTATCTTTGGGGTAAATACCCAGTAGTGCAATTGCTTGGTCGTAGGGTAGCTCTATTTTTTTTTTTTAAGATTTTATTTATTTATTTGACAGAGAGATAGAGCACAAGTAGACAGAGCGGTAGGCAGAGGGAGAGGCAGAAGCAGGCTCCCCACTGAGCAGGGGGCCCGATGTGGGGCTCGATCCCAGGGTCCTGGGATCATGATCTGAGCCGAAGGTAGATGCCCAACAGACTGAGGGTAGCTCTATTTTTAATGTCTTAAGGAACCTCCATACTTTTTTCCAGAGTGGCTGTACCAGCTTGCATTCCCAGCAACAGTGTAAGAGGATTTCCTTTTCTCCACATCCTCAACAGCATTTGTTGTTCCTAGTCTTGTTAATTTTAGCCATTCTAGCTGGTGTAAGGTGGTATTTCATAGTGGCTTGATTTGTATTTCCCTGATGGCAAGTTATATGGATCATTTTTTCATGTGTCTATTAGCCATCTTTGGATGGCTGTTTCTATGGAGAAGTGGAGAAGTGTCTGTTTCTATGAGGCCAGGATTACTTTGATCCCAAAACCAGACAAAGACCCCACCAAAAAGGAGAATTACAGACCAACATCCCTGATGAACATGAATGCCAAAATACTCACCAAGATATTAGCAAATAGGATCCAACAGTACATTAAAAGGATTATTTACCACAACCAGGTGGGATTTATTCCTGGGATGCAAAGGTGACTCAATATTCACAAATCAACCTACATGATACATCACATTAGTAAAAGAAAAGACAACAACCATATGATCCTCTCAATTGAAGCAGAAAAGGCATCTGACAAAATACAGCATCCTTCTTGATTAAAACTCTTCAAAGTATAGGGATAGAGGGAACATACCTCAATATCATAAAAACCATCTATGAAAAGCCCATAGCGAATAATATCAGTCTCAATGGTGAAAAACTGAGAGCTTTCCCCTTAAGGTCAGGAACATGGCAGGGATGCCCACTCTCACAACTACTATTCAACATAGTAGTAGAAGTCCCAGCCTCAGCATTCAGACAACAAAAATAAATAAAGGGAATTCAAATTGGCAAAGAAGACGTCAAACTCTCACTCTTTGCAGTATGCCATGATACTGTATGTGGAAAACCCAGAGACTCCACCCCAAAATTGTTGTTGTTGTTTTTAAAGAGAGAAAGAAAGACCTAGAATTAACAGTTGAAAGAACTGAAACAATGAGGAGTATATCTGTGGGGAGAGTACATGTCTGGGTTGTGTAGAAGAGGGGAGAAATTAGCTAATGAGGCTGGAGATATGGAAGACAAGATCATGCAGGTCCAGATAAGCCATGATGTAGGGTTTCTCTTTCGTTTTTACAATTATATTTATATTTGTCAGAGTAACAAACACATCTAGTAGAAAACTGAGTAATACCAAAAAGCTTATGTTAAGAAAAAACAGCATTTCTCTGCCAAGCACTTTATATACCATGTTTCCTGCTCCTGTAAACTGTAATAATCAACCTGATTAATTTTCCTAGCATTAACTTTACATGCCTATGTAACTTTTAATAAATAGGCAGTTTTTCTATTTCTTCATTGTCAATTCTCAACAATAGTTACTGATTTTCTGTTATAACACCAAATTTCCATTCCTTTTTGTCATCCAAATAATATAGCTTTAGCAAAGTTTTGATTACTGTAATCTTTACAAATACATAATTTACTCAGAGCAGTAGTGTATTATGATTATATTTCTTTTCCTATAAAACTTTTATTCCACCATAATCTATAATTGCCATGCTATCTATCAGTTACATAGCATGCCTTGCATCTATCACATCTTTCTATGTATGTATCTTATTTTTTCCTTAAATGTTTTAGCAGATCTGTCAAATGCTGAGTAATTTCTTTTCCATATATTCCAAAATATCACTTTAAGCTGATTTTTTTTTCCTTTTTAGCTTACAGAGTTCCCTGCCATAGTCAACTTTTCCCTAAACTGATGTTTTCAACATAAGTTTCCTAAACCCCATTATCTTATTATTTCTTGATCACTCCCATTGCCAACAGCTTTCTACAAAAAGGTGTAACAAAATATGTATTTGTGTATGCTTACTAATCTGAAAATCTTTTAAATTTATTCTTATACTTGATTGCTAGTTTAGCTAGGTATTGAATTTCAGGTCAGAAATGAGTTGTCTCATAATTTGAAGGTATTGCTTTTCCTTTTTTGTCTAGTATTCCTGTCAATAAGCAATTATAAGTCTAACAGCTATCTTTGCATGAATTCCTGTGTATTTTCTTTGGTTGGTTTCTTTCACTGGAAGATTTTAATATCTTCTTTTCAGTATTCAGAAATTTCACAATTATTATGGATGGCGGATGTTTCATTCATTTTGATGGTCACTTGGTAGGTTCCATTTGGAGTCTTGACTCCTTATTTCTGAAGAAAAATATTTGATAAATTTCTTCTATTAGTTTGACCCTTTTCTGTGAAATTCTTATATTACTTAGATCTCCTGGAGTGAAATTCTAATGTCTCATCATTTCACTATTTCCATTTACTATTTACTATTACTCTTTGGTGTGTGTGTTATTATTTTTTAGGATATTTCCTTGGTTTTACCTTCAAAACCCTTCCATTGAGTTAAATTTAAAGATATTAAGGAAAGACACGAAGATCCCGTGGTGGAGTAATCAGAAACTTTGATGGGAAATCACAGAGTGAGAACAAAGAGATGATCAAAGGCATAGATAAGTAATATTAAATGGTCAAGAGAAATGACAACTGATAAAAGGCTATTAAGTTCTGAACAACAAGAAAAAGTTAATAAGTGAACTCAGCAAGAGCATTTCAGTGGAATGATCGAGGCAACAATCAGATAATAGTGTGCTAGGGAAATAACAATGAATGGGTCAGCAAGTAAAAGGCCAAAGACTGATAAAACTTCAGAGACATTCAGATATTAAAAAATAATTATCTTATTTGGCACAGTATTAGCAAAACTATCAAGGTCAGGTAGGATAAACCTTCAATATACTACTAATAGTTATTGCCAGTATAAAAGACTATTCCATATACAAAAGAAAATTGATGTCCAAATAAAATGATGAAAGATATTTGTTAATAATTATATAAATGGATTCACATAATGTGTGATCTTTTGTGATGGCTTCTTTTACCTATCATGTTTTCAAGGTTCTTCTATGTTGTAGCATTTTATTCATATCCATATCCAAATGCTTTTTTCTGCTGAACAAGGCTTCATTTTGTCGATATATTAATATTTTATTTATCCATTCATCAATTGATGAACATTTGCATGGTTTCTATTTTTTGGATATTATGAATGATGCTGTTATCAACATTCATGTACAGGTTTTTGTGTGGACACATATTTTCTTTTCTCTTGGGTATAAAGCTGGGAGTAAAATTTCTGGCTCATATGGTAACTCTATGTTTAGTCTTTCACAAATCTATCTAATTATCAAAGTAGTTGCATGAGTTTACTTTCCACCAGCGGTATTTGAGAGCTTCACTTTCGGGGCTCCTGAGTGGCTCAGATGTTAGGTGGCTGCCTTCAGCTCAGGTCATGATCCCAGGGTTCTGGGATCTAGCCCTACATCTGGCTCCCTGCTCAATGGGAGGCCTGCTTCTCCTTCTCCCACTCCCTTAGTTTGTGTTCCCTCTCTCACTGTGTCTCTCTCTGCAGTCAAATGCTCTACCACTGAGCTATACCCCCACTGTCTATCTCTCTGGCAAATAAAAATCTTTTTTTTTTTAAAAAGAGCTTCACTTTCTCCACATGATACCACACTTAATATTTTTTAATATTTTTGATTATATAACAAAAGATGTTAATTAAGGTGACTATAGACATACAACTAGTACCTACAGAAAATGGAATTTAGTGATATGCCTTGTCCTAACTCAAAACTCATGCTCTTTAGTATGAGTACAGCTCTTTGCTGTATTGTGGCCAGTGTGTTTTATTGAAATAAAAGGGATTTTTTTGTTTTGTTTAGGTTCTTTGACATTACTGAATGGATAGATAGTAACTGTCAAAGGCATTTTTTTTTTCACTTTTTCTAGTTTCGGATAATATAATGCCATACATTTATCTTTTAGATTCCACAATTCCTGAAAATATTTAAACCCCAGTAATTTCAATTTTTACAATAAATCTGAATTTTTGTGGGAGGTGGCTATAATTTAGAATGTCATTTTTTGAAATAAACCATATTTCACGGTTATATTTTAAACAGAAAGATTAAAGGTCTTAGCCTATAAATGGCTAATCACCGAAATATAAAGTGTAAAATTTCTAGTGTTCAAATTCCTTTGATGTATTTGACAAACAGAAAACCTGGTAGATAAATGGCGCAAATCTTAATAGGTAATAATAACATTAAAATCAGCAGCAGCTGAGTGAATATAAAGTAAAATTTTATCCAACATAGATCACATACACTCTAAAAAAAAAAAAAATCAATGGCCAACCTAAATCCTTTCATTTCCAGTTGATTGTACACTAATTGAAATGGTTGGTTTTATGCTGACGATTGATTTTTTTAATGAAATGGACAATAGTGAAGTCAGTGCATTATACTGCACACTCCAGAAAGCAACCTTCCATTGCATTTACTCAGACCAACTAATTGCTAAATTAGATGGTCATTCAACGTTATTGAGTACATTTCAAATACTTTCGTCTGAATCAGAAAATAACTAAATGTGTTTTGGTTACTACTGCACTGCTAATATAAAATCACAGGTATCTTTCTTTCTGGAATTTTAATATGGTAAGCCTGGGGACATGACATTGCTGTGTCATAAGAGGAGGATGAAGGAGTCAAGGTGCTGTGGTGAATTCCCTGAGCAAGAAAAGGAGTCTGTAGAAGTAAAGGAAATCCACAGAATCAACTGACATCCCTGACTAACAAATTGTGATTGACTGCTCCTGCATCTCTGCAATAAACTCTTACCAATAAGAAATTTCTAAAATGTGAATTAGAATAAGTATTTTCATGAAAAAAGCTTAGTTTTCAGAATTCAGAAACTAACATACTAAAAATCTTGTTTATTTTTTTTTATTTATAGACACTAACCTTAGAACTATCCATTATGATTTAAATCAGAACCTCTGTTTTACTCTATCACAGCTCTAAAGTTACTATTTATCATATCAGTATTCTAGGAACAAAATGGGAAAAAAGAAAAGAGGCAATTTAGTACTGTCTTTTCCGACATGAAAAAAGAGAGTCCTCATCTCTGTCTGAACCCAGTAGGTTGTGATTATTGAAATACATATTATAAAATGTCTATATACTTTGTAGTTTTAAGCAAATGGTTATGATTATTGCTTTTTCTCGCATTTAAAAACCAAATTTATTTTATACATGAAGACATATTTCCAAAGAAGTTTTAGTCTCTATAAAAATGAATATTTAATAGAAACTGATAATATTCTCTTATGTAATGGAATTATTAGGTTTGAAAAATAAAAATGTTACTTAAATCTACTACTTTTAACAACACTGTAGCATTTACTGGTTTTGCAATAAAAGAATTATAGAAAATTGCTGTGATATTACTTTTTATGTTTCATATTGAAAGTAGGTAAAGTAATTTCTAAGCAGTGGGTCATTATCATTCATAACTAACCATACTCAGCAGTTAGGCTTTTAACTGCTGATATCATTTTGGGTTTTTTAAGAAAAATGATAGATGTTATTTAATGTTTAAAGATAAGCTGCTGGAAAAATTATTTTTTGCTGACAACTTTGCCCTAAACAGTCAATATGAACAATGAGAAGCTTTAAAATAAGTTTGCTAAAAAAAAAAAAAAAAAAAAAAAAAAAAGTTTGCTAAGAGAAAAAAATCTGAATTAAATTTTTCAGTCATATCCTCAGTTAATATACTAAGAAATCAAGTATTGTTTCTAATCTATTATCAAAGGGCAGTTCAGTCTAGGAAAGTTCATGTCAACCCTTTAAAAATTATCCTTTTTAGAAAATTCCTCACTGGCTCTTGACTGTGCCATACTCAACACAGGTAATTTTCAATGGTACAAGCACTGTCTCCCTAAAGTAGAGGCTTTAAAATGTAGGAAATTTCTGGAATGTTGGCACAATGGCTTCTCCAGGGAAAGCAGCTGAATGACAGATGGTGGAAGGCCAAGCATTACTTTCCTCTTTTCTACACTGTTCCTATTCCCAATTCACAAGGATTTACAGAGTCAGTGAGGGGCCTTTGAAGTGCCTGAGATATTCCCTAAGGACCAAGTTATAATCCCTAAATCCCCATTTACATCAGATCTCCTAAGCAACTTTTTTTTTGGGGGTGGGGGTAGGGTTTAAAAATAGAGCACTTTTCCTAAACAATAAAATAAAATTAAAGTTGTTTTTGCTAGGACCTTTCTTTAGAAAGCCTTGAAACTAAAAATTATTTTCCAGTTAAGATATATTTTGGCCATTCTTGGAAGTACCCACAGGTAGTATCAGCTCAAGCTAACATGCCTAAAGGACTGTCTAAAGGATTACTACCTTTGTCTTTAGAATTCCATGTGATTTTCCTACCACCAATGTGTGGTCACTGCCAAGTTCCCAACTATACCCTCAACATGCTGTGAAAGTTGACAGATATCCTGTGCTTCATGTATAAATTCTTGCAATTTTTCTGGATAAAAATATAGCAGTACTTATTAAAATACTTAAGATTATCAATGAACCAATTCTTGGTTATAACATCTAAAAATATAAGGGGAAAAAGTTGTAAAAAGATTCATCTTTGGGAATATTCCTATTAGCAGTATTTACTATTGTGAAAAATGGTAAGAACTTAAATATCGAAATTGAGTTTGGTATTACATAAAGTTATAGTCTTTCCATATGATAGAGTAATATACATGCACTAGCAACCATACTGCAGAGTATTTTATGCTATGGAAACAAACATGTTATATGTTGTTAAGGGAGTTCTTTGGGACACAAAACTAAATCACTCTTTGATCTCATTTTGTTTTATTAAAAAAAAGTCAAAATTTTTATCTAATTGTGTATATAACTAAGTACAGCAAAAGCCTATAAGGCTTATTTCCTGAGACGGCTTGCTGTTTTAGAAGTGTTAGAATATTTATTTTCCACCCTTTTTGTAAAGTATTCTAAAATAATAAAATTCAATTTCTTATAATGAACATTGATTATTCTTCAGTAAAAGAAAAGTTATTAAATACCTTGTCTGTCCTACATCAACTGTCTAAGTAGGTACATGGTATCACATTCATTTAATAAATGTTTTCTCCATTCCTAAATTTTTGGAATACACATCTTTCATATGATTCTGCTTTTTTATATTCTCCCCTAAAAGTTTTGCTGTGAATTAATTCTCCAACGAGAAGGCGACAACCTCATAGTCCCACAACTTAAATACTATCTAACATTGATGCTCCCAAATATATACCTTCTGCTCTGTGGCTGCCCCCGAGCTCCGGATGTTCCTCTCGGGAGTCTGAGGTATTTCAAATGTTACAGAACCATAATTAATTAACCCCAACAACTTAAATCCCAGACTTACTCCATTTCCAGAATTCCTTGTTTCATTTAATGACACTATTACCCCACCAAGGGTAGTTCTTACCCTTGTTCTCTCCCACTCTATCCTATTTCCAATCCATCAACAAATCTTAATTAACTCTCCTTCCTGTATTTATTGAAATCTCCCTGCTTCTCAAGGTGACCACTCTTCTTATTATAGTCCCAATCACCATGATCTTTTGCCTTTGTTGCTTACTTCCTCTATTTTTGCTCTTCTTCTACTTTGGTCCATTTTCCAAAGTGAAGACTAAATTATCTTTATGAAACATTAATTAATTATACCACCCTCTCCCTACAGTCTTTGGTTTCCCATCTCACTTAGGATAAAATCTAAACTCCCTGCTGGAGTCTACCAAATTCCCCTTAATTCAGAATATATCTCTCTTTCTCTCCCCTTTACTCACTCTGTTCTGGCCACACGGCCTTCTGTTTGTTCTGTGAATACAATAAACCTATTTCTACCACAGGTCCTTTGAATGTGGTGTTCCTTTTTTCCCCAAACACAGTTCTCCTGGATTTTTCTTACTCCCTTCTCCTTCTTCAGTATCAACCCAAACATCCCCCTTTTGGTGGCCTCCACGAGGATCTCTGCTTAAGTACCTTTTCCTACCTCATACCATTTTGTTTTCTTTATATTTGTCAGCTACGGTTACTGTACTTATGTATTTTTTCTTAGAATGTAAATCTCATGTGAACAGAGTTGTGTCTGCTTTGTTCACCCCTTTAACTTGAGTGCCCTATATAGATGAATGTCCATAGTAGAAACTCAATAAGTACTAATTGAATATTTTGAATAAATTAATTATTAAGACTTTAAATTGGAGGGGGAGATAAACCATGAGAGACTGTGGACTCTGAGAAACAAACTGAGGGTTTTGGAGGGGAGAAGGGTGGGGGTTGGGTGAGCCTGGTGGTGGGTCTTGTGGAGGGCACGTGTTGTATGGAGCACTGGGTGTGGTGCATAAACAATGAATGCTGGAACACTGAAAAGAAATAAAATAAAATGGAAAAAAAATACATTTAAAAAGTACCACTTTTCAAAGCAAAATTCCTAACTACTTGTTTAGTGACTGTAATTGCAGAGGTTACATGGTAGAAAATGAGGTGCAGCTCAATGACACGCCAAAAAGAAAGGTGTTTGGAGGCTAATGAATGGAGCCAATTTTTGCTAATAAATATGGCTGGCTTCTTTCCATATATTTACACAGGGGAAAAGGACAAGAGGAACATTAGCTTATCCTTATGATGACAAATGTCATTTTCACTGTTAAATGCACTTAATATCCATCATAAAAAGAAAGATGGTATTCTGTGGAAACACAAATAAGTGATCATCTAAATCTACAGATTGGATTCTGAAATATATTCCTAACTTTACTTCCTCCCTTTGTCTCACACTCCTCCCAAATTAAGAAGTTATCGCTTATAGAAGACAATTTTCTGAAACTTTTCAGACCTGATACTGTGCTAGGTCTTTATCTAATTCCTCCTTGATAATGACAGTATAATAGCCAGCCCCACAAGGGCTCACATGTATGATTAGCAGTCAGAAGTCTAGCAAAATCAAAGATGTCTCTTCATCTTCGGGACAGCTGGTTTAGGAGAGAACATGTTCTAAGCCATTAAAGGTGAATATTTTCATGACACCTATACAAAATGACTTTCTGCTATCTTCTCTAAAAACCTAAATTTCAATCCTCATCCTATAGCCTGTAAGAGATAGACCTCAAAGGTAGCATTTTACATCATATCCTTTTATAGTCCTGGAACAAAACTTGAGCATGAATAATTGGAGATCTGTACACTAATGGAAAGATGAATGAATGGGATTCAATTGAACACAGGAGCTAAAAAAAAAAAAAAAAAGTGGGATTATTTCCCTCTGCCATCTTGAAAAGGATATGGCTTTAAAACCAATGAAAGAAGAAGACAGTGATGTTCTGCTGGGTGGGCTACAAATCAGTGAACCCTCTTCCTTAGAGTTTTTATAAACCTTTATACTTTGACTATCTACTGATTTCTTTGTGAATATACTTTCTTGTATCTGTAGACTCTTTCCTAAATAGCAGCTCCAGCCTCATTACTTATAACAAGGTTTCCATCAGCTTTCATCATGTGTATGTTTCACAAAGTTTGAACACACATCTACTGGACAAGTATATTTATGTATTTCTATATTACACACATATGTCATTGTACTGTTACCTATTTTACACACTTTCCTACAACCAAATAAACATAATGAGATAGCATAAATAGACACTGAAGTTCATTTTTCCTTCTTGCTGTCCAGTGGACTGGTTTGTGCACTCTCTGGGGGAATGCTTAACCCACTTTGGAGACCACTAAGATTTTATCTCAAAGAGAGGAACTGATTCTCTTGATCTTATGAGCAATGTGCACTAGAATTTCGAATAGTCTAGATCTGCATACCTCATTATACCATGTTACAGTGCACAATGCTATGAGGTGCCAGCGAGAGCAAGGCATTTGTTCCTCCAGCTGCAGGTAATGCTGTTGGCTGCTGGTAACTCAGAGCTAAGGTATCACTCCCCTGCCTCCACCCTAATAGCCCTCATCCAATTACTGGTCCAATAACCCACCTCCTTGTTTCAATTCAGGTCAACTGGAAAGCGCTGTCCTAGCTTCAGAGTTCCTACTGGATTCAGGAGAAGCTTCCATTATTACTGCAAATATGGTTCAATTGCTTTCTCTCTCTCTACAGTTGTACTTCCTCCAGTCCTTTACTGATTGCAAAGGCACCCTGCCAGAAATCTTCTGCACACAGATCTTTGTTCCAGAGTCTTTGTGTTGAGTTCCTATTAGATTGTTTATTGAGCCATTGGAAATTCAAGTATTAATATAATATCCTAAATCTTCCTGAACCCCCATTAGGTTCTCACTGAGTCAAGATTAATTTCACCTAGAGGTCTTCCTTGTTCTTACTATGGAAAATCAAGGTTACAAAAATTGGACAGGAAGAGTGACCTCCTTCTTCTAGATGACTGAGTGACATTTACTGATGGGCTTAATGTCACTGCTTCTGAGGACAACAGATCTTCATCCAGATCTTAGCCAATCTTCCCCAGGCTGTGGTCTAGCTCACACTGCTCATTCTGATGCTTCCATCAATGTCACTTCAGCTCCTTGACACAATCCCAGTACCACTCAGGTTCAAGAAATGTCAGAGCACTTGGCCTACTGGTAGCATAAGGCAACTATATACTTTATCTGAGATGTATCTGTCTGAGAGAATTGGTTTAACTCACTAGAGGCTATGAGGTTTAACTCACTAGTAGTCATGACACCACTTTTCTCCTATACTTTCTCAATGGAACTTACTTCTGGTTCTGCCATCGAGGGTGAGAGCTGTGCTTTCCCAACGCACCAGTCATAGAATAGCCAAAGTAACCATTATTGCCTCCTGGAAGGGAGAGATCTATGGTATTGGACATAGAGCTCTGCTTATATCTCCTCTGATCAAGACACAGACTTTCATAAAAATGGAATCCTAAGAACTGGGCCTACATAAACTCAAACTTTGCAGAGCAACTATGAAAAGCATAACAATGACTTTAGTTTGTTTTGTTTTGTTTTAGAGAGAGAGAATGTGTGCCTGTGTGAGTCAGGGGGAGAGAAGGGTGGGCAGAGGGAGGGAGAGAATCCCAAACAGGGTAGGTGCCCAGTGTAGAGGCCCACATGAGGCTCGATCTTATGACCCTGAGATCATGACCTGAGCCAAAATCGATTTGGATGTTTAACCTATTGAAACACCCAGGCACCCCTACAGTATTTTAATATTCATAAAAACTTAGTACTATGTTTAGGTATAGTTTCTGATATAGAATATCAGAAATAAGAATCAACTATCCATCCAAGGCTTTACTTAGAGAAAATGAGAATATGTGCATAGATATATTGTTATAAAAAGACAAATCCTAAAAAATAGTCCTCCTTAGCCCAAACTCCAATAGATGAAGAATGGAGGGTTGCCATTACAGCATGTAACATAGTATTTGATTCTAATTAAAAGATTAGTTCAATGAAATGTTCTTTTGGTAGACATTTACATGCTTCATATGCTGTATATTAAAAATAGTAGTACACACTTGAATACAGTTTATTAAGGATAAAACATAAGTATTTCATAAATAGTCATTAGGTAGATTTTAAGATAATATGTAAAAGGTGATACAGGAAATAAATACCAAAATGCATTATTGTTCATTTATAACTTACCTTTTATTTAAAGTGGAGCAAAAACCCTCACAGCAAGGCTCAGACAGTTACCTGAAAAGCAACTCCAGTGTCTCCTCTGGTGTGTGTTTTCTCTAATTGTCACGGCAGTCCCTATGTCTAACTTCATTCATTGGTGATGAAGCTTATCCTAAGATTTTCACTATACCTTGAAATTGTAAGGCTGTGGCTCCTTTTCACAGATACAGACTGGCCTCCATTAAGATACGACTGCACATTGATTCTGTACGAAAATTTCTCAACAAAATATTTCTAAAACTCTCGATACAAATAACTTATTCCAATAATCATGTTTAGGTAGGACCATCAGATAGGATTAATAGATTTATCACATGTAATGGAAAGCGACTACTTATTATTTACCATTGATTATACCAGTAAGTAGAGTATCTGCACTTACCTGAATAACATGCTTCAGTTTATCAATAATTTGATTTATCACAGGATCAGTTCCTCTGACTTTGACTTCGGGATTTCCAGACTGTGCTTTGATTCCATTGCCAACCACACGCTGAGTATAGCTAACAAAGAGAAAGGTGGAAGATACAAGACTTAGCAACCTGCCAGAATATTATCTGCCACAACCATTTGAACATACCTGAGCTCAGAATCTTACTCTTTTCAGAGTGTACTACATATATATATATACATATATGTATATATATATATTTTTTTCTTGGAACAGACCCTGGCCCAGCTGCACCATTTTTTTGGTAAAATGCTTACCATGCAAATATAAACTATTCTAATGTTTATCTCTCAAAAAACATAACCAAAAATTGTGGGTTTTTTTTCTTTTAAGATTTCATTTATTTATTTGACAGACAGAGATCACAAGTAGGCAGAGAGGCAGGCAGAGAGAGAGGAGGGAGCAGGCTCCCCGCTGAGCAGAGAGCCCGATGCGGGGCTCAATCCCAGGACCCTGGGATCATGACCTGAGCTGAAGGCAGAGGCTTTAACCCACTGAGCCACCCAGGAGCCCCAATTAATTGTGTTTTCATATTATTTATCGATATACTAAAGAAAGCTACTATACATCCTACTTCATTACCAGATCTTGCTGAATTATGCATATGTCTGAATCCATATTATCTGGGTCAATTTATTTTATTTTATATAATATATAAATGAGTCCCAAAGCTATTTTTTACATATTGGACTATAAAAGTCAAAACTATGAATATCATAAATAACTAAAACTGGCAAAATATTTTGTAAACACAAAAAACACAATCTTTCATCAACATTTATCTGAACAAGGTTGTAGTAAATCATGTTGTATGTAATAGGGTGTCTTTATAAGTGGTTAAAGTCATTGCAAATTACTATCTTCCTAAAATGACAGTTTAGATTCATTGGTCACAATCCTAGGAATAAAGGAGACATTCAGTATGCTATCGGAATAGCTAGAAGGAATGGTATCTGCCATGTGAGAGGTTAGGCATAACATGGGTAGTAAACACTGAGCATATGGAGAAGTCCGTCTGGATTAAGACACTTGGGGGAAAATTAAAGAAGTTATAGCTTGTGTTAGCCCTTGAAGTATTAAGGGAAGAATAGGTCTGAGATGGTAGAGTTAATGTAAACTCCAGAGCAAAGGATGACATCCCAGCAGGAGAAATGGCAAAGGCATATAAATAACACACACAGGGAAGAATAGCTAGGTTTCTATTTACAAAGAGTACAAATAGGGAAAAGTAAGAGATAGGAGGCCATGCCCTGAACATTCCATACTCTTTCCATTTAAGACTCTCCTCTGAGTAATCTGTTTAAATAGAAGTCATGATAAAGTGACCTCAGAGACTCTTCAGCAAGCATTTTCACATTACACGTAATGTAATATTTCTTCCCTCTATTTGAGTAGAGTATCACAGCTATCCCCATGAACCCTCTGGACTTTCCACAGCAATGGAAGCTCTTTGAAAAGGAGAAAGGAGGTTCCACTTTTGAGAATATGGCCATACAAAAGAAGTTTTAAGGAATATCCAATTCCTCCCCAATTTCTGCATGCCCAGTGATTAATTTCTAAAAGTGGATCAAACAATTACCAACTAGATCCTTCCAATTAAATGATGGAATCTTTTTAAATTGATAATATCAGTTGCACGTGACAAAAATAATGATATTAATATATCTTTTTTATTTTTAAAACAACCTTGAACCCACTTCTTAAAGCAGAAATAGAGGGGTATAGAGTTAGGTATTCCGGTATGCATTAGGGATTTGGCAATATATACCAATAACAATTAATAGAAGAAAACCAATTATACAAATCTATTGATGTGTGATAATATTATTTACTTAGAAGGAATTAAGTAAACTATAAATATTAAACTTTTCTTAACTCTTCTGTAGCACTATTGTATTTTTCTTCCAAATATTTCAAGCAGATTGCACATGTGGCTCCTTTATTGTATTTATTATTAATAATGGTGAATAATATGAATACATAAATGGACAAATGCATGTTTATGATTCAGGCATTGTTTTATTTTTATTTTTTTAAAAGGCTTTACTTATTTATTTGACAGACAGAGATCACAAGTAGGCAGAGAGGCAGGCAGAGAGAGAGGAGGAAGCAAGCTCCCTGCTGAGCAGAGAGCCCAACACAGGGCTCAATCCCAGGACCCTGGAATCATGACCTGAGCCCAAGGCAGAGGCTTAACCCACTGAGCCACCCAGGTGCCCCTCAGGCATTGTTTTAAATACTTTCATTGGAGTTTGTCAATTTAATCACATGATAATCATTTGTTGTGGGCATGAGAAGGTGCCTATAGACCTCAAAGTACAGGAAATTTAATTGACTAAGTGTACCCGATGCTTTGCTCTGAAATCTGTTTCTTCACCTGCCCCCAACCAATCAGTGTGTTCAGCAGGGATACTAATGCAGAACCGTCAATGGAAGGCAGAGGGCTCCTCTGACAGCCAAGTTTGTCTCAAGATTCCCTGAAACCCTTGCTAACCTTTCTCTGGGCTGCAGGTCATGCTTGAACGCTTCCACTCAAATTCCTTACCTCTCCCCTTCACTCTGGGTCACAAGTGCTTCATGACTAACAGCTTTACCAGCTTTACCCATTTGCTTGGATAGGCATTTCCCTTAATAAAACCCTCTTGTGTTTAATTCCTCTTTGTCATCTGATTCTTGGAGAATCCAGACTAATACATCATACGATATTTATAAGGATTCCCACTCCACAGATTGGGGATCTAGGATCTGACTATGTTCAGTAACTTTCCCAATGCAACTTTTTGTTAAGTGTGAAGCAAGGGTATGAATCCAGGAAACATGAGCTCCAAAATACAATCACTCAATAATTATTAATGAAAACTCCCAAAATCAACTAATATAAACCGGAAATACAATCAGTTTTGTGCAAAGCATTTTTCTTCTTTTTGTAATGTTTTTTTTTTCCCTGTAACTACAGCATTTTCAAATGTTTTACTACTTATAATTAGAAAAGGATATACTATTTTATTAAAAAATCACAATGAACAGTTGTATACTGCCAGCTAAAGAGTGAAGTAATGCTTGATAGAGGGTTGAAATAATAGATGGCAAATTTGCTATAAGATTCCCTTATTTCTCTAGAAACACAGACATAATATGAGCAATGAAAACTTAGTCTCATCTCTTAATTTTAAATACATAAAACTTTATACAATAAAGGTTTGAGCTCTCTGGGTCCACTTATACGTGGATTTTTTTTTCAATAAATACAATACTATAAATGTATTTTCTCTTCCTAATTATTTTCTTAATATATTTTATTTTATTTTCTCTAGCCTACTTTGTTGTAAGAATAGAGTATATAATACATATACAAAGTATATGCCAATCAACTGTTATCAGTAAGGCTTCTGGTCAGCTGTAGGCTATTTGTAGTTTCAGGAGAGTCAAAAGTCATACGTTGACTTACATACATACATATGTCCCTAACCCCCACATTCTTCATGGGTCAGTTGTAAACTACTTTGGTTGCATCTTGGTTTATGTACAGACCATGAACTTTCTTTCAAGATGCAGGAATGTCATGTCACAGTAATCCGAAGAACTTCACATTTTTTATTCTTAACTGTCACAGTTGATAACACAGATAAATTTTATCACAATTATAAATGATCAAGAATCTCATTCCAAACTAGTGTATTATTCACTAGTTCAATCACTATTCTTACATTATTACTTAAGTAAGGAAAAATACTGCAGCATGGCATTTAAGATACTTCAAGTGAAAAGTAATTTTTAAAAACCAGGTTTTTTCTGTTTTGTTTTGTTTTGTTTTGTTTTTTAAGTTAAGAAGAATCACAATGCAATAGCAGTACATACACACCAGTTAAAGGAAAAAGACAGATGATACTGAGGGTTGGCATGGACGTGGACCAGTTGGAGCCCTCTCTCTTTGTGGATGAGTGTGTAAACCAATGTAAGCCACTATTTGACATGTATACTAAAGCTAACAATCCCATCCATGGTCCTGGGGATATACTCAACAATGTTTACTGAAAGACAGGTATTAGAATGCTCAGGGAAGTATTACGTGAAATAGCCCCAACCAGGCACCTGGGTTGCTCAGTTGGTTAAGTGACTGCCTCTGGTTCAGGTCATGATCCTGGAGTCCCAGGATCGAGTCTCACATCCGGCTTTCTAAAGCTCAGCAGGGAGTCTGCTTCTCCCGCTGACCTCTTTCCTCTCATGCTTTCTCTCTCTCTAATAAATAAATAAATAAATAAAATCTTTAAATAGCCCCAACCAATGTCCACAAGCATTAAGATGAGAAAATAAATAGTAGTATATTTATATAATGATATACTATATAGCAATGAGAATGAATGAATTATAACTATATACGATATCTTGTAAGTTAATGCTGAATGAACAAAGCAAGGTATAGAACATACTCTATGACCCCATCTATAAAAGTTTGACAATAAATCAATGTTCTAATTCACCATAAGTGCTACTCTAGAAGATACTGTCTAGAAGGTTGAAGTGGATTTCTGGGGTTCTAGTAATATATTCCTTGATTTGGGTCCTGCTTACACAAGAATGCTCATTTTGTGTGAGAAAAAAAAAAGACTGAATTGTACAGTTAAGATTTGAATATTTCATTGTTTGCATGTATTTTTAACCCAAATAAAACACTTACATTAAAAACTCCTCATGCTCTTTGTCTTAAAATGTATACTACAGACAAATTTTCACTGAACCCTGTATAAACAAAAGATCTACACAGGCATTTTTAACATGGGCTAAATGTTTTTGTCATCACTAAATGAGTAATTTAGGATCTTAGTTTGATATAAAAACTTACTCCCTGGTGTCTTTACTTTGCATGCAAAATACATGGTTTCTTAATCAAATAAAATTTTCCTAACAAAGACTTTTTGAGTTTTTTATTATGAAATTTTAATAAATTATTAATCACATTTTCCTTCTAAATGTACCAGTAATGGATAAAACATTTCAAGGATCCCTAAAGATGTTTCTTGACTTGAAAAATTGCTTGCATTTCAACTAGAAGAACGGAATAAAACACACACCAAGAAAAAAAAAAAAAGAGGCACATTTTTTGTTAGAGAAGTAATAGACCCACCATCTGGGCTTATTTCTTCTACGCAGGTCGGGTAATAGATGACACTAGTTTAATAGGAATACTCACTCCCCAAGTACAATTTGCTTTTCATTGGTATGGAAAAAAGGCAAGCACTGATATATTTATATTCTATAAAGATATTTTAAAATGATGATTAACAAGATTCCAATTCTCTTTGTGTTCAACATATGAAATATTAAAAAGAAGTGCTAATAAATCCACACAATATGTCATTAGGAAGTCATCTCTCCTGACTCTACCAACATTTCTTATTGGAAACTCATGTCACGCCCTACTAGTTGATATTAATTTCACTTTATTTAGAATGCAGTTGAATTTGTTTCAGTTTCACATCAAAAGTATGGTATATTGACATGCACTTATACAATGTCAGGTGGAAAAAATATTGGGGATCTGACCCTGGAATTCATTACAAAACCCTTAGAGTTGTCTGTCTTAGAAGTCTTTGATAACGTCACTGGGACAGGATATAAGAACTTCAAAATTAAGACAAAATGAGTAAAACACCCAGACATCATCACCATCTCTGTTGGAGGTTAAAGACTGAGAATGGGGACCATGCTGGTGGTAATAGTTATAGTAGTACTAATGGACATTTCGTTTGTTTGCCTATTGCTTTTTTGTATGACGTGGCTAGGTGATTATATATTAAAATTCTTTGAGTTTGCAGAGTTTTGAGTCTCCTAAATCCTAGGAGGCATAACACTGGAGTGTCTTTGGTTCTGGCAAATACTTTGCTATCTTGGGTAAAAAGGTCTGGGAAGGACATTCTATGTATTGTATTGATCAATGAACTTCTTCAACAACAAATTTTCCTTTCAAACCATTGCTGGGCCTCCCTTCCTAGTTCTGGCAGCAAATGTGAAAGTTAGGTACCACAGGTATTTTTGTGTGTCAATCTGTCCCAAATATTTGGGTGACACTAGATACCACTACCGAGTGTGGCTCTGTGTATATGCAGCTTCTATATAGCATTTCTCTTCTACAGCGAAGGTTTTAATCTTTGAAATCTCAGAATTGAAAGAAGTCATATGATTGATTTTATGTGCCAGATTTAGGGGAATTACCTTTCATGGTAGGTAAGAGGCTTACAGGGGATTTAGAGAATGGAGACATCTGTAAAATCAACTCAAAATGATTAAACCTTTTGTGATCCCACTAACTACTTCCATTGTGGAGCCACAAACTATTTTTAAGTTAATCTCCACTATTTACTTGGCTTTATAATTACAGATAAATAGGTTCTTAATTTGAGATCTAGGTTTCTGAACTTAAATAATAAAGTCAAAATAAATAGAATTAATGGAGACCTTATTACAGTGTTTATTATTATATATATATATATATATAGATAATTAATTTCCTGCTGAGGATACTGTATTTGTGATATCTTATGGATAACACTCATTAACATCATTTTAATAGGGTAAGCCCATGCTTTATTTAGTAGCCAACAGAGAATGTTTAGATCCCTACAATAAATAAAATATGAACATGTTTAGAAAGATTTAGAAAATAAGAACTCATTAAAGAATGGATATTAATCAGTCTTCATCCTAACTCTTTGATTGGCACGGCATGTATTTGCGCTTGTCAGTTCAGGCAGGGGAATCACAAGTAGGCTGTTTCAAGATATTTTGTATGATGAGCAGCTGTGTGAACCTGAAAAATGATATTTCCTCATGAAAAACCAGTGACTACAAAAATCAGTAGTGTTTAGGGAGCTCTCATTTCAACAAATGTTGACTACCTAATAAAAATTCCATTAAAAATAGATTTACCCCTAAGTAAAAAAGTAGTACATTCCTTAAGTTATTTCCTTTCCCCTAACCCTTCCCTAATCTTACTAAGAAACGATAAATACCTTAAGTATACCAAAGGTTCTGTTTTAATAGTTTTAAGTTTTTGAATTAAAAATTCAAAGCAGAGGCACCTAGGCAGCTCAGTGAGCTAAGCCCCTGACTTTTTTTTTTTTTTAAGATTTTACTTTTTTATTTGAGAGAGAGAGAGATTGTGGGTGGGGGGGCAAGGGAAAAGCAGACTCCCCACTGAGCAGGACGCCCAATGCAGGGCTGGACCCCAGGAACCTGGGACCACGACCCAAACAGAAGGCAGATGCTTAACAACTGAGCCAACCAGGCCCCCTAAGCATCTGACTTCTGATCTCAGCTCAGGTGTTGATCTCAGGATTGTGAGTGTAAGTCCTTCAATAGGCTCCACACTGGACATGAAGCCTACTTAAAAAATAAACAAAATAAAATAAATTGAAAATTAAAATTCAAAGCAAATAATAATAATGGTTTGTTTCACAACTAATTACTCTCATCTTCTTCAAAAGTAACTGTCAAATTTAAAATGATCAGTTCTGGGGTACTTGGGTGGCTCATATGGTTAAGTGTCTGCCTTCAGCTCAGATCATGATCTCAGGCTCCTGGGACTGAGGGGCTTCTTGCTCAGCAAGGAGTCTGCTTCTCCCTCTCTCTCAGCCCCTCCCCACCACTCATGTGCTCACGCTTGCTTTCTCTCTCTCTCTCTAATGAATAAATAAAATATTTAAAATAAAATAAAAATCAGTTCTAGCCACCATCAATTGCACATATGGTTACATGTGCTTACATATATACTTATGAAATGCTATACTAGCATCTGTTTTCCAAGGCACACATTTCAAAATTAAATTCTTCTTAGTAAGGTATGGGCTCTCTCTCATGGATTTGTGGTAACATCGTTATTATAGTTATTATTTTGCACTGATTTTCCATCTCACTTCACTGTTTGATATCATTATATGAAAGTAAAATATTATTTAAAGTATTGAATGCTAATAAATACCATTTAGATCTAAAAAGCACTCAAAATTACTTGGGGTATAAATTTCATTTAATAACCTTTTATTAGACATTACTAAATCCTAAAAGTTCGTAGCATCTTACACAGTTCTTTCTAAGTGTAATTGACACCAACATTAATTAAGTTGCTAATATAAAATTACCAGCTGGATCATAAATACTTTAAAATTAGGGGCAAAGTATAATAATTCTACCACGGCGCCTGGATGGCTCAGTGGGTTAAGCCTCTGCCTTCAGCTCAGGTTATGATCTCAGGGTCCTGGGATAGATCAAGCCCTGCATCGGGCTCTCTGCTCAGCAGGGAGCCTGCTTCCCCCTCTCTCTCTGCCTGCCTCTCTGCCTACTTGTGGTCTCTGTCTGTCAAATAAATAAATCAAATCTTTAAAAAAATAAAAATAATTCTAGAACTACCAACATACCATCCAAACGAAAGTGCTAGGTAGTTCTTACCAACAGGTAACATAATAAAATCAGAGAGAAAGAACCTCTGAATTTCAGAGTGTACTGGTTTCCCAGGGCCACCATATTCAATCCACTACACAGAGTAATGTAAAGAAACTGGAAGCTACCTGTGTGATGACAGATTTCCCCTCGAATGTCAATTAATCAATAGACTTTCCATACAAACCCCTATCCTTGAAGTCATAATTTATTCTCCTCTAGGGAAATTTTATTTACTATAAAATAATATTTATATTTCACAAGCACATCTCTTTAAATTATAATTTGGGTTTTCTCCTTGTAACTCAGTCTCTCTTAAGGAAAATATTTTAATCAGCTTTGGAAATTTTCAGTCCATAGTATCTAACACTTCCTGTGTTTTAAATAACTTTTATCTTACTAGCAAAAGTAAACAATGCTATTGATAATTTCCTGTGTTCTAAATTCACATAAACAGGAAATATATCTTAAAATATGATTTTTTTCTCCTCTGAAGCAGTGGCCCAACCACCTGCTCTGAATGTTAAAGTTCCCTGAAAGCTAGGAAGGGCCAGTTTATTATGAAGGTGCTGACGGCTGATGCTCTGGGGACTCATACAGGCACAAAGAATAAATTTGAATCACACTTAATGCTAATGTGGTAGCAAGACTGTGACAATATTCAAATGCGACTAATTTCATTAAATTAGCTATACTCATGAAACTAAACGTAGTTGTTTGAATCTATATAAATGCCTCAAAAGAAATATGGAAGCTCTTCTCTTTTCTCTTTATCTTTCGTTGATGCTTAAGAGTGAAAAGATTTTAACTGAGATCTTTTTTGTTTGTTTGTTTGTTGTTTTTATGTAACAACCAGCTCTCTTGTTTTATCCCCATAAGACTGTAAGGGTCCTTAGCAGGTTACCGAATCTAGTACTCTGCTTTCAACAAGGAATACACCTATGCCAGGAACATAGTACTTGGCATTCATCTCTTGGCCTGTAGCCTAATAGATCTGTTGTCTGTCTTTAGTGACAGTAACATAAATTTAAGGCTGGAAAGGACCTTAGAGGTCAACTGAGCCATGTTTTAAAACAAATAAAGAGGTATGTTTATTTCATCATTTTGCACCTATGTACTGTATATTTCCAGAAAAGACTTTGAGGCAGCTTAAAATAATAAAAGGCACAGACACTATGAAGCCAGGGCACAAGGACAGAATAATGAAGGGAGACAGATGACAATGATAAAAGGAGACTAGGAAAGAGACACTGCACTTCAGCCTAAAACCCAACCCTAGGCCTCTTGATGGTGAAGGCCAAAAGGAAACTCACAATTCAAAGAGCTCTCAATTAGCTAATGAAGGTCTATCTGCAAATGTCAGCAGCTGGGTCTCTCTAAACTCTAAGGCACAGCCCAAGAGTCTTTAGGTAACAGACAATGAGCAGTACAACCACAATTACTTTCAATAGCAATTTCAAAGGTTTCAAAGGTGTTAAGCACACGATTCTCTTTTATGTGAATCTTTGTTAAGAGTTGCCTTTGTGATGTTCAATGTTAGTTCTGAGTAGGCATTTCTACTGGGACTTAGTTATCGGACTTGGTGAAAAATGTGGCCTTGGAGAACTTAGAAGAGCAGATGGTTAATATTTCCCTGAATTTATTTTTGTTTTTAATTGATATTTTATTTCACCACTCACAAAGAATATATTCTCTGGATAATGTAATGAAGCACCATAGACAAAAGAATCTCAAGGTTACAGTGACTTGAGATAAATCACAAAGCAGAGGTCTGGTTAGAAGGTCTGCACTGGCTCCACTATCCTCCGCAGTGTAGAGGAACAGGACGAGCAATTTTACTAACAAACGAACACCAGCGAGAGGGGAAAGGCAGGTGTAATGGTGAGACACATTTTAATTGATGGACAGTTAAATGTTCTTTAATAGATTCTTTCATCCTATGTGTAATGAGATCGTTTTCTTTTTTCTTCCCTCACTTTTGAAAAAATGTGTTTTGTCATTTTATAAAAGAAATTACTTAGTAGATTTAATTTCCAAAGTTTAAAGCAGACCCATCAGCAATGCTCTAGAAATTGGATAGTCTTGATATGTGGTCTATGTGTTTTGGGATTGGCAACGGGAGCCTGTCACGGCAGTCAAAACTGCATTTTGTAGCTCTTACTACAAACCCTTGTCTGTCTGCTCTTATCTTAGGCATGATCAGACAAATCACATAGGAATTAGGAAAAGCCAGGCATAATAACAAGAACGGAAAGGATAAAAGTGTTTATAGGCACTTCATTTATTTTTATTTGTAATCACAAAAAACTGGAGTTCTGGGCCCATGGAAGAGATACGAAGTTTTAAAGATCTGTAAATAGCCATTCTTAACAAAAATAATCCTGCGGTAATTAGTTAGTATTTAGAAAGCAATTAGAATTTGAGCATATGCATCAGTTTTAATATCCAGTTTCCAACTTGTCTCCAATTCCAACTTGAAGTTCTGTCCAGCAATTCCATTTTGTGGTCTGATGAATCTCAAAATTTAAACTGATAGGTTTCAAATCATAGTTATTATAAAGAGCAAGGTGGAGAGGAAAGTGGGGAAATAACTAAGCTTTTTACCCATACCTCATCTTAACTAGACCATAACCAAATTCCTGCTACCACACAGTCCCTTGAAAATGATCCACTTGCATAACAGAATTTAATGTGTCCACTTGCATATAGGGGGAAATTTCTCCAGCTTTTTCTTGGCAAACTCAGTTGTGCTGTGCAGAAAACAGCTGGATTTAGTTCCGTAGACAGAACCACATGTACCCAAGAATGTTTAGATTCCTAACAATTGTGTATACCCCAGAAACATATTTGGCTGACTCGGTATACGCAAAATACACACACAGAGAATGTAGACTATTTCTGATAGCCTCCGGAGTCCAAATTGCATGGGTATTTCTGGCCCAGATGGCTGAGAGATTCTACACATTTGGACAGATATGGCCACTCTCTCCCTCACTCTCTATACTTCCCCTCTTAGCCTTTTTCACCTAAATTATTTCTGCCACACCTTGCAGGATTTACACACTCCATGCCCTCTGCCTAGAAAGTTCTATCCTTTTAGACCCTTCCCTCAGTCAGATGCACTAAACACTAAAAATATTTTTGCAGAAATGATTGCATTAAGGATTTTGAGATTACCCTGGATTATCTGGGTGGGGCCCGAATGCAATCACCTGTGCCTCTCTAAGTGGCAGCCAGAGGGAGATTTTGTTTTTACAGAAGGAAAAGAAGATTAACAGTGGGATCGCAAGTCAGGGATCAGACTGATGCTGCCACAAGTCTAGAAATGCCAGAAGATGGAAGAGGCCAGGGAGGGATTCTCCCTAGAGCCCTTAGAGGGAGCTCAGCCTGACAATTCAATTTTGGCCCAGTGATAGGAATTCCAGACTTCTGACCTCCAGAACTATTAGGAAATATGTTTTTGTGGTTTTAAGTGTCTCAGCGCTAATCTGTTACAGCAGCCACAGGACACTAACACAACCAACCAAGCAGGGTATCCCTCTTCCATTATTTGCTCTCCCTTCAACTATTGCTTGCTAACACCTAGTTTTCTGGAATGCATGTATCATTACTGTAATTAAGTGATCAATTCACAATGAGGTTTTTCAAGTCTGTAAGTCCCTCCTCAACTGTAAATTCTTGACTTCAAGAAGCCTGTCTGTCTTAACCATCCTCTAGCTCCTGGGCTTGGTAACATGTTTGGAATGTGAGAACTCAATACATATTTGTTATCTGAGTGAATGTAGGATAGATACAAAAGTAAACTAAAAAAGCCATTTCAGGCAAGCGTTTGTCTTTTCCAGAATTGGTCCTCATAAAAATTATGAGTCATGTTTGTACATTCCTGAATTTGGTAACAAATGCCATGAATGTGTAAGTTCATTTTAAGGCTGCTTTGTTCCAGTTTCTGGGAGTCTGTCACAGAACCCCATCCAAGTTCGCATTAGTGGAGAGAAAAGAAAGAAATTAGGAAAACAGAACAAGCAATGTAAGCAACACCAAATGCTAAACCTCAATATGTAGACTACAAGAACAATTAAATAAGTTAAATCATCCTATCCATATTTTATTTCATGAGACAGAAGAACTTCCTCCTCATAAAAATCATGTAAGATGGCATTTGGCTCCCCACAGCCTGTTCCCTGAGTCACTCTTGAAGCATCCCGGGGAACGTTCCTCTACTGTCCCATTCCTGCTTCTTGAGGGACCAGAAGAGACTGGCCACTCACACACAACTCATAATATAGAGCCCCCTTAGGACACTACAGCTACAATAAAAGGACAAGATGCATCAGGGGCCTGTGGGCCTAGGAGTGGGGTTCCCTCAAGAAAAGCCTTGTCAGGGGTGGGGAGGCAACAGTGCGACATGGGTGCTAGAAGCCGTTTATAACCTCAGTGACCAGAGTTCAATCACACAGGTTTCCCGGCATCTTTCTCTCCCTCTGCTGCTTCCCACCACCACCAACCCAACCATGAACTCAGCCTCTTTTTCTTTACCCTTCCCTTACACAAGTTTCAATTTGCTATTTATTAGTACAGTGGGATTTGAATGAAGTTAAGGGAACAGTAGAGAGAGATGACAATGCAAAACGGGGAACTACCAATAAACAAGTGACCTGCACTGTATCAATAGGCTATTTCAATGTAATGTTCAAATAAAATACAGCTCTCCTTAAGAATCCCTGCCCAGAAAGCAGTAACACGTATAATCTATAAGTAGTACTCATTCTCGCCACACACCTGTCCCCCACTATATGTCCCTGCTGAGCATGACAACATGTCTGCTCAGTACCTTGAACCAGCTCAAATAAACAAGCTGGTACCTTGAACCAGCTCAAATAAAAGAGGTGTTCGCCTTAGCCTAGTTATGTTATTCCAATAAACAAGTGCTGGCCACTGAGAGGGGTTGTGTCTATCAATCTGCTCTCCAGGTTAGATCAAAAAAGAGCTCAGCCCTCATCTTGAAGGTAAATAAATGAAAAAAATGGCTATTATTTTTTTATATCAGACCCTGATTTTGGATAAACATCACTGCCTTCTAAATAAAGTGAGTCGGGTGAATAAAACAGAAAACACACACACGCACACGTATGCACACAAAAATCATACTGTAAAAACGGAAAGGGAACATCATGTTCCTGTCATGAAGACTCAGGAGGAAAGAACATCTCTTAAAAAGATTTGACTATGGAACCAAAAGAAATATTTAGTAAACTGCTTTAGAGTACTTACACTATGAAGGATAAGTAGAAAGGCAAGTCATTTACAAAACGGAATGTGGAAGTTATAATGATAAATTGGGAGATGCCTGAGATTAGGAGGTTTAGAGCAAAAATAAGTATAGTAACAGAATTTCCAACCACAAAGGAATCCATGGACAAGCAAACTGAAACACTGAGAATTTCAAGTGGTAATTGAATCAGAGCCCCGGGGGAAAACGAGAGAGATAAAACAATGACAGAAAAGATGGTAGATGGGAATGTCAGAGACTGGAGTTTCAGCTCAAAAATAATTTGTGTGCCTGAGAAAGAAACAAGATCCATTCGATCTAAAACAATCATCAAAACAATAACTGAACTATGAAGACTAAAAATGACTAATTAGATTGTAGGGACAGTGGTGGGAAAACAGTGAAGTGTTATCCATATTTAGACAGAAACTAGTCAAACTCCAGAAATTTTATAAAAATATCCAACTTATATATAGATAGTAAAACAACAGCAGCAACAGCAACAACAACCCACAGTCCTTTAAAAATAAATTATGCCAGGCTTGCTTTAGACCTTTTTTTTGCCACATTAACATACCAGAAGACATGGAGCTTTTAAGAAAATAAGAATATGACCAAGAATACTATACCCACCAGGTTGTCTTTCTCACGATTGAATGAGAAGTATTCTGTATATAAAAACTGATTTGTTTTTCTAATAATAATTTACTCAAGGACATATGGGTACATATTGGGGAAAATAATAAAAACAAAAGCTTCAAAAATTAAAAAGCTGTAAATCCAAAATCCTGAGACAACACAATAATATTCTTAAAGTATACCTGAGAGAAAATAACGTAATGAATTAATATATTACACATTCCAAGTTACACTACTAGATACTGAGAATTTTTAGGGGCAAAGAGAAGGAAAAGCATTGTACATCCCTTATCTAATACTGTGAGCTCAAGAGAGAGCACCAGAATTTCTTTAGGCTCCATTCAAGGAATCCCGTTTATGCCACAGGTGACCTCTTATGACATGATCATTCTAGTCTAGTCCAGAGCCGTTCCCTCATCTGATTATCACAAAAACCTCCTAACTGCTCTCACAGCTTCTGTCATTGATCCCCTTCAGGTATTCTTAGCACAAGAACAGAGGGATGTTATTAAACATAACCCAAATCAAGCTACTTCTTTGTTTAAAACCTTTCTATGGATGCCATACATGTTAGAGGAAAAGCCAAAGTCTCTATAATGGTCTACAAGGCTGTTTCTCCACCATCTGCCTCTTCTCCTGTATGTTTCTGGCATCATCTACTGATACTCTCTCCTTCCCTCATTATGCTGCAGCCACTCTGGTTTCAATGATGGTATTCTCAGAATGAGTCCACATGCTTCTGATTCAGAGTTTTGGTACCAATTGTGTTCTCTCTGGAATGTTCTTTCTCAGCAGAGCATGGCCCTCCTCGTCTCTTTCAAGTCTCTCCTCAAATGCCTTGCCTCTGATATATAATTGCCATGTCTGGCAGTTTTAAACGTGGCCTCAAAATAGGTTGACATCAAATGATGGGTCAGTGTCCTCTTCCTTGGAACCTGAGCATGCTTGTGACTGCTACAACCAACAGACTCTGGCAAGTCATTTTGTGTGACTTCTACTGCTAAACGGAAAGCCCACGGAGCTTCCCCCTGATTCCCTCATGATGACCAATCCATGGGAACCCAGCTCCCATAAAAGCAGTTCAACTGCCCCGATACCACTGTGACGGCAAAGTCACGTGTGTCCCTCCAATGAAGAGTGCCTCCCAGCTGAGCCCATCCTGCTAGCCACCTCACTGATTTACAAGACATAGGAAAAAGCCCCTTGAACCCTCCAGACCAGGTTATTACCAGTTGAGTAGCACTGAGTCACTCTCATCACATAAAGGAAGAAGAAATGGTCAGATGAATCCTGCCAGAATATTCCTGACCAATAGTATCCATGAGATATAATAAAATGCTTGCTGTTTTAAGTTATTAAATTGTAGGATAGTTTCTTAGTAGCAATAGTAACTATAACAATAGTTATACCTACTCTTTACTACTTCTACTGCCATCAATCTCTTTTCTTGATTTGTTTTCTGTAGTAACATTTTAAAACAGACCAAGTAATTAGCTTGTTTATTTTGTGATGACCTCTATTACAGAGAGATTTTTGTATGTTTTATTCACTGATACATAAAAGCCATAATGTCTATAAATAACTATTAATATGTATTGAATGCTGAATGACTAATATTAAATGGTGATAAAGGTTACATATTTAACTTTTTAATGTTAAAAAATATAAAGTATAAAACATATTCCAAGAAGGAGGAAAAAAACACACAACGCTGTTTACAAAGCATAAACAAGTTCACAGAAGTAAGTCAAAAAAACCAGGTATGGCAAACAGACATAAATTATACCACTTTCTATTGAAAACGGACTGTCCGATAGAATTTATAAAAATAAATAAATGGAATAAAACTCTATTTTATTTCTGGGAAATGTAAAAATTGTTCCTGGAAGTTTAACAATATAAAATGCCTAGATTAATATATAGATTAATCTGGGAAATAAAAATAAAACATTTTGAATAGCAATATTGATTTCAGACAAAGTAGAATTTAAGGGGAAATATTTTACATGGAAAATAATAAAAGTACTTAATGGTATAAGGCAAAATAGTCAATGAATATGCAGCAACAATAATCTTTAATCAGTAAGTTGCATATCAAACATTTATAAAGCAAAATGTATTCATCATATATGAATACATAATTAAAGTTATAATTAGAAGAGATTTAATTATAGTAGAATTAGTATGGTTCTCAGTTATGACTGATTAAATAGATAAAAGTTTAAAGGATATAATTTGGGCATTATAATATATATTTTTAACACATATATAGATAAACTTGTGTACCACAAAAAATATTTTTCTTTCAAGTCTCCTTCGAAAATTAAAATGAGATTATATTTAAGATTACAAAGAAAGTTGCAATATATTTTTAAAAGTACAAATTACATAGTTTTCATTACCTACTAAAAATCAAAAAAACTTAAAGTTAAGGTAAAGTTGTAACAAGACAACCACCACCACTGCTTTCATATAATATTTAAAAATAGGTATGTTGAGATTAGTCCTTTGTTGAAAGAAAGAAACCCAGCCAATTACTAGAGATAATCTCATATTTCATTCCAAATGCATAGCAATAAATATTCTCATTTGTATTAAAAATTTTAAAATAATTATTTAACTCAAAAATATAAAATAGTAAAATAAAACATATATAAGTCAATAATAAGGAACACTAAATTAAATGTTAAATAAAAGGCAATGAATTACATAGAACTGATAAAGATATATGAGTTCATTATTTACCAAGTAAGTCATAATATTTAAAAAGTGACAAAATGGACAAAAATATACAAAATTACAATAAGAGTTGAAAAAATTGAAATTTGAAGTAGAAAAACAAATATAGGAAATGCAGAAATTGTTTTAAACACCGTTACATGTTTCATTTAGATGATCATGAACCGGATATATGAATCTTACATTAACTTAAAAATGGTAAATCTGGTAAATATATAAATGTTTTTGCAAGAAACTCAAACTATTATTCAAAATGAAATCTCTATTAAAGGGTCAATAACAAGACAGTTTTATTAGTGAGTATCTTTTTTAAAAATCTGAGTCCAAGCTATAAGATATATATAAAAGCATAGAAAAATAAGTGGCTTCTTTTCTAGTAATTTTACAAAACAAATATAACTCTGATACCAAGTCTTGAAAAAGTTAAAATAAAAAGAATGAAATATTTAAACACTGTCTCCCACAGTTAAAATATGAACATAGTTAAAATATTCTTAACTAAAACAATCACAAAGTGAATTATATACTTACTACAAAATCATCCACCCTAAAAATCTGGGATTCAAATTCAGACATACAAAGTTGGCTTAATACTAAGAAATGCATATTCATGCAATGCAACTTAATAAACCTCTTTATTTACTTCATATTATGCATTTACTTAATAAGTATAATGCACATGACTAATAACATTTAACTAACTATTAAAGGATATTTCCTTACCATGATTGAAATAACTATCTTAAACTAACAGGTAATTTTATCATTATTTAGTTCTAACCAAAGCCATAAGATGAAGAAACAAGTAAATATGTATATTACAAAGGAGAGAATTAATGATCAGTAATAGTTTTAATAACTAATCATCTAATCATAAGTTCTATGTGATCACATATACCATATGAAAAACACAAAGGAAGTTTGTGCAAATCAACACAAAAGATAAACTTTTACCTTTATATGAGACAATACAATGGTATAGAAAAGTTTTAGACTTCCTCACAAAGATTGAATCTAAGTCCTATGTTGGTCTCTCTCTCATACAGAGGACTAAATTTTGCCACCCTAATATATGCCTCTTTGGCATATTAGTAATCTTAAACTGGTTCTTCTTGTAAAAAAAAAATTTTTTTTTAATTTATTTGAAAGAAAAAGAGAGTGCACAAGAAGGGGTAGGTCCAGAAGGAGAAGCAGATTCCCCACTGAGCAGGGAGCCCAATTCATGACTGAATCCTGGGATTCCAGGATCATGACCTGATCAGTAAAAGTATTAAAAAAGTATTAAAATCTTCTGCCCTGGCATCTCAGACCTATAATGTATTTAGTCATACAAGTGAATAAAACCTCTGTGAATTATGCACCCATCAACCTAGTTTGTTTCCAATTTGCCTTTTCAAATGTTTTCAAACTCTTTTCAGGAGTATAGACATGTCTTAAGTTAGTTAGATATTTGGCAGCACTTTATGTAAAAAGGCTTCAAAACAAACAAACAAAAAAAAACAAAGCCACAAGAAACAATCACTAAATGACTTTTTAAAAAATCCTTCACATAGTACTTGGTATAGGTCTCAGAATTTTCAACAATTTACATCTACTGAAAAACTAAATTTACTCAAATGCAAGACTTGATATTTGCAAAAATATACATTTATTTCTCTTAATTTCTATATTTACCATATACATATTGCCTTTCAACTGTGTGATTCTAAACTTACACGAGCTCAAGAATGAAAAAAAATGGCCATAGGACCATCACAGGCCAATTCACTATTCCTCCTCCATGCTGGAAGAGTGGCAGGTCACCTGGGCAAAGGACACAACATTTTAAGGCAAGACATTAATAGCTTTAAAGATGCCTGTGGCCTGTAACTTCTTTTGGCTTCCCCAACAGAAGATTCACCTACACATAACACAGCTATGGTGTATCACTCTTGATGTACACTCATATACTTTCTTTTATTCCACAGAGTTTATACTAGTAAAGAGGCCCTTAACTGAAATAAAATAGAAGCAGCAGCTCACACTGACTCCTACTGTTAAAAGGAAAATTTCATGAGGTCAAAATGGTCCACAAATTGTAGTCAATTAACCAACTGAGCCACCCAGGTACCCTTAAATTGGTTATTCTTAAGAAACTATAAACACAAGAGAAAAATTGAAAACCAAGTA
Organism: Mellivora capensis; assembly: GCA_004024625.1. NCBI lineage: Eukaryota > Metazoa > Chordata > Mammalia > Carnivora > Mustelidae > Mellivora > Mellivora capensis. Next base: position 44,287 of record PISX010006100.1, read on the forward strand.
GAAGTTACCCTTTTGTTTTTGTTTGTTTGTTTGTTTAAAGATACAATTTTTTTAAAAAAATTATTTGACAGAGAGAGAGATCACACGTAAGCAGAGAGGCAGGCGGGGTTGGGGTGGGGTGGGGGGCAGGTGACAGGCTCTCCACTGAGCAGAGAGCCCAAATGCAGGCTTGATCCCAGGACCCTGAGATCATGACCTGAGCTGAAGGCAGAGGCTTAACCCACTGAGCCACTCAGGCGCCCCAGAAGTCACCTTTTTGAAAGAGACATTTACGTGTATAAGGGAAATCTCCATTTGTATATGTATCTCCTTTGTATCAAGAAGAGGCAGATGACACAATGTATAAAACTCTTTGCAGTGAAGAAGGCATGGACTTAAATATGGTAACAAGTACTTTTCTCAGGAACCTCCCACCTGACTCTTCACCCCCAACATCTTTTATGTTTAGCTGAAGATGGTATTTAAAGTGATGGCTTCTGCCATTTTGGGAAGTTACTCTGTTTTTCCAGATCTCTCCCATGTATAAAGAAGGTATACATATTATTAAACTTCCATTTGATTTTCTTCTATTAATATGTCTCATGTCAATTTAATTCTCAGACCAGACAAAAGAACCTTAAAGGTTAGAGAAACATTTTTCCTCCCAACACTCACAATGTAGATTTGGTCACTCATTAATGATTACACCTGATGACATACAATTATACCTCAGAGAACTGCTTACTCCTTCTGCTTTTTGCATATAATCTATAAACTAACAAGCTCTATGACAGTCCTTTCAGAGCCATCTGAAATACTGTCTCCTATGCTATCCATCCTCAGTAAAACAAGGAAAATAGCACTTACTAACCTATTTTGAGGTTGGCTTTTTTTTTTTTCAGTTGACCTAAGTGAAATCATCCTTGTATATTGCCAGTAACAATGCATTTAACAAATATTAGTTACTACTGTTTTAATCTAAAGAAGGAATACTAAAGTATTCATTTTTCCATAATACTTCATTTTTCTTCAATCATTGCTATAAAGGAAATATACATAACTGAAGTAAAAAAAAACTATTGAGAATAATATACTTTTGAAATAAAATTCATTACTCTCTATAAGCACACTATCTGCAGAGAGCTCATATGATTATATAAATTGCTTTAAAAAATCCAAAACCCCAAGTAATTCACTAGTTTAGTTCATTGTATCATGTCAATATCAATTGCCTGGTTTTGATGGTACACAGCAGTTAGAGAAAATATCATTGGGCGAAGCTGAGTAAAGGATATGTGGGGGTCTCTCTACATTTTGTTTGCAACTTCTTGTGAGTCTGTAACAATTTCAAAATAAGAAGCTAAAGAAATCATGCAAACTGAACACAATTCAAGTTAAAAGTAAATTTAGAAGACAAATTAAAGAAGGGACTGTTTTAGAAATAGTGAATTTAATCCTTCAAAATGTAAGAATGGAAAACAAACAGAAACCCCATCTGATGGAAAAAAAATACACATGACAAATGAAATACAAAACTACTGAAAAAAAATATTAAATTAGGCAATAGCAACCCCTGGAATTCCAAATCCACTGCACCTTTAGTTTTCCAAAATCTCAGCTCTTTTTAAAAATAAGGTACCCTCTTTTATAATCCCATGGACCAGTACTGTGAAGTATTAACATTATAAAAACCTTATTGTGTGCTAAAGCATCTACAAAAACAAAGGTTACTATTCTTGGAAAATGCAAACCAAGGGAAGATATGATATTGCCAAGGCTAATTAGAATCAAATACAGAGGAACGATTCTGAAAACAGACTGAATATTTCTACTTTATGCAGACAAAAGGGCATCCAATAAAGGACACATACAATCTATTCCTCTGGAGACTAAACCTTGGAGACAGGAGTCTGACATTTTCTATTTCCTTTAGAACAACACTGCAAATCTCTCGGAACCCACAGCAACACCCTTGGAGATTTGAGATTACCTGATAATTTCAGAACTGATGTTTGACATAACACTGACATGTTGAATATTTTCCTTTAGCCACAGGAGATCTCCAGCTCCAGAAATCATAAGTCAAAGAGCATACACTCAATTCGTTCTTTGTTATTGAGTGGTTTGTTTTTGCTAGGTAATTTATGGAAAATTAGCACAAAATGACAGCTACAATATGGTGTAGGAATACCAAGCAGATGAGAAAGTTGAATATTATTACCAACACAAGATAAGAAGAGCAGTCAGCAAATAAAGGTCAAATGAAAGAATCAACCTAAGTTTCTCATAATGTCAACTCTGAAATGCAGTTTCAGCAAAAGCCCGGGCAAAGAGAGTTTGGTTGCCTTTTTTCTTGCCTAAGCTATACTTTGAAATTTTCCATGGCTGAAGAAGATGTACACCATTATCAAAATCCTAGCAAATATTCATTTCTTTTGATTCAGTAATTTAAATTTTACTATGGCAAGCAAAATAATAGAAGAGTAGTCAAAATAATGAGGGCAAAGAAATTGATCGTAGTATTATTTTGGCAGGTAAAATTAAAAACAACAGAAATATACATAAGTGAACTATGGCACTTTCATTCTAGGGAATTATATCATATAGGGAAATGCTGGCTATACTCTGTTAGGGGACAAAAGCAACGTTAAAACTGTTTATATAATATTTCTACCCTATGAAAATTATGGATATTTTAGAAAATTAATAATAACACATTGTCAAGCATATGGTGACCATAAATTTATTCTCCATACCAGGCTATTACTGAGAGTAAAAGGGAATAATAATAAAATAGCCCAAATTGGGAATCTCCCGGAGACACAGAATATGTATTACCCTACCACATTCCAGGCAGACAGGCCCTCAAGTAGTCTGTATACTTAAAATCATTTAATCCCCAACAGCACTGGAATATGGACAACATTGGTATACACATTTTATAGATGAAGAAACTGAGATACACAGATAGCCAATAACTTCCCCAGTTTGGTGAGTTTGAATTCAAGGTGAGACTGTCTGGCTAGAGTTCATGCTCTTAATCACTATACAAAATGCTTGCTGGAAACCCTGGAAGGAAACACACCAAACTACTAAAGAGAAGAGACCCTGGGAAGACATTTTTATGCTTTTTAAAATGATTCAAAATCATTTTCTATAACTTTTAATCAGGATGGACACTAAGAAAGCCATAATACGTATGCAATATGGTTATTGTGAGAAATAAGTCAACTTTAATAAGATAATATATATATATACAATATTATATATATGCATAGCTACCTGCCGATAGATAGATATACACACATGTTCACATTCTCATTCTCTTGGTCATGATATTCTGAAGAGAATTTTTCAGGTTCTATGCTCATATTTCTAAATACGTTTTTCATGATTAAAAAAGAAAAGAAAAAAATGCTTACTTCTTATTTAGTGTGAATATTTTCCCAAATGTTTCCAAGGCTCTCATAAATTGTATTTGATTTTTTGAACTTTATTGATAACCCTGATTGTGGAAATCCTTACTAGTCTGTTTACTTCAATGAGATATTCCCCAGGCATTTTCTTCTCCCTGTACTTGTTATGTCATCTGTGATGAGGCATCTTACATACACTACCATTTCGCACCTAGCCAGCTATGCTTTGGAATCACAACAGAGGAATAAGAACAGACATTTAGAACTAGAAGGAAGGCAGTTCAACCATCATCTAATTTAACTCTGCCATTTCTACAGAAAGAAGAAATGATTCTCAATGAGATACAGTGATTCCATTAATACCTCGGCACTTTCTCTCCTTTAGTATTTTACAAGTGCCTACATTTCCCAGGTAGATGGTCACAACCACAAATTCTCACTTTGTCTTTCTACCATTATCTTGCCTTCTCTGACCTATTTATTTTCTTATCTATGATACCAGAACTTTAAAAATTCCTCCTTTACCCATTGATCCTGTCCAACAAACATATAGTAGGCTTTCTATTATTGACAAGGAAAAAAGTAGTTTTAGGTTCTGTAACTAACTGTAGAATCATAATAATGCATTTACCTCTGCCTCATCCCATTGCTATATAAAGGAGAGTAGAACCATTTCCAATAACAAATCATTTAGACATGTAAAATCTAAATGAGAGTGACTGAAGGGAAAAAAAAATTGAGGACATGAGATCACACAAACACCGTTTTAATAAATACATAAAAACTATTACAGACTTCAGAACTTTGGAATCTAATCTTGTAATTTGTGATCCTGAGCCAAAAAATAAGTTGGAAGCTATACATTCATCATATGCTCTAAATTCAAAAGATAGTATCATGCTCTACTGCATGAGCAGTATTTAAAATACGGCTATTTTCAATAGTGCTTCATCATCCTTCTTTCTTGAAGAAAACCCCCAGGAGTGATAGATTAAGGCTCAGGACTAGAATTACTATCATTTACTTAAGTAGTATTATCTACCCTTTTTCTAATGAGCCATTCTCTGTTCTTGAAGCATTAATATGGAACAGTGCATAATATAGTTAGTTCTTCAACTCTAGGGAGGTAGGAGTAATAATAATATGAAAAGGAGCAAACAGATATTCAATCTACCTTAGTAACTATGAGTATTTGATGTAGTGTTTTATACTACATAATTCTTTTTTTATTTTTTATTAATTATTTTTATTAATATATAATGCATTACTTGCCCCAGGGGTACAGGTCTGTGAATCGTCAGGCTTATATACTTCACAGCACTCACCATAGCACAATTCACAGTTGTTATCAATGAGGACATCCAAGAAAATGAGAGGGGAAAAAACACTCTCAGCAAGTCATGCTATACTAATATTATGAAAACCACATCAATACTTCAGTTTCACCACTTAAATAAAAAAAGTATTAGAAGAACCAAAATTAAAATGTCAATGATAGGGGTGTCTGGGTGGCTCAGTCAGTTAAGTGTCAGACTCTTGATTTCAGCTCAGGTTATGATATCAGGCTTGCGAGGCTAAGCCCCATGTCCAGCTCTGCCCTGGCCTGTAGCCTGCTTAAGATTCTTTCTCTCTCCTTCTGCCCCCCTCCCACACCCTTTTCTTACCTTCTCTAAAGTAAATAAATAAATAAATAATCTTAATTGTAATGTAGGGGCAAGTGTGCACATTTTTATTGAAATAGCAGTAATGACAAAGAAAGGCAAATATTGAATAATAAATAAAGAAATTAAAACCTAATTTCTTAAGAAGTAATTTTCACAAGCTATGGAGGTAGTATGACACATCTTTCTTCTGGTGTGTTGGCTTTGTCCAAGCCAACTATTTACAAAGAGTGTAGCATATGATGAACAAAACCACCATCCCTGGATAATTTCATTTATCTACCTGTAGCCAAATTGACCTTCTTTTTCTTTCCTCCTTTTAACAAAGAAAATGTCCCTTCCCTTCTCCAACCTCAATCTCTTTAGTCTTGTCAACCTGTTCCTTATGTTAGAGCCCCCTCTATTCTGTGCTCTTCATCTCTTGGTCACAGACCACAGAAATCAATGTTAGTTATCTTCCACATAAAACAAAATGTAAAAAAGTAAACAAACATAGATACCCCACAACCCCTGCAACTTCTACCTCATTTTTGGGTTCCTTTTCATCCATATTTCTTATCTCTAATTTTTAACCTCATATTATTCTCAGTTTCCTTTATAAAACTTCTACCACATAAGCCCTCCAAAATTGTTACTTTTCAGTCTACAGTGATTTCCTTGTTGTCAAATCCGATGGTTACTTTCTGGCTTCACCCTTCTGATCATCTCAGCTTACTCCTTTTGTTATGGTTGACCAGTCCCTTCATCATGCTTTTGCCTCTGAGACACAGCTTACTTCCCTTTGTCCTTTTTCAGTAGCTGCTCTTTCTTGGCTGCCTTTGCAGACTACTTTTCCCCATGACCTCGAAAAGGTGCAGTTCCTGGGGTGCCTGGGTGGTTCAGTGGGTTAAAGCCTCTGCCTTTGGCTCAGGTCATGATCTCAGGGTCCTGGGATCGAGCCCCGCATCAGGCTCTCTGCTCAGCAGGGAGTCTGCCTCCCCCTCTCTCTGCCTGCCTCTCTGCTTACTTGTGATTTCTGTCTGTCAAATAAATAAATAAAATCTTAAAAAAAAAAAAACTTAAAAAAAAGTGCAGTTTCTTGAATAATATCACCCTGATTTCAGTACAGTAGTTTAAATATGCTATTTTCCTGTGTCTATGGAACTGTAACTATTTCCCATACTGCTTTAAGTTAGCTCCTTTAAGAGCAGATGATTCATCAACAATGCCATTTAGAGAATTTGCTATTTACCCAGTTGAAACGTAAAAGTTTACTCCAAATACAGCAGAAACATGAGTGATATTTATTAACCAGCATTTCTAATGGAAACCCATTTTCTTTGAAATGCTATGTAATTTTTTCTTTATAATAAAGTTCAGAATATTTAGTCAAAAGTTTCTAAATTTTTTAAACTAAGTTTTGAATTAACTCTCCCTATTTAAATAACCTACTTGAACGTCTAAATAATCTACAATTTATATGAATTTACATTGTTGAATCAGAGACAAAACATTCTAGTTTAATTCTGAGAGCTAACTTTTAAGTAGATTTGAAATTTGGTTAAATCATTCTAGGGACCAATGTCAGGCTGCTCCAAAATGGGTCACTTTGGCATGAAGACTGTTTTGAATAAAAAAGGAATCAAAACCCAGCAGATTCAGGAAAAGCTCTTTCTCTCTACCTCAACTGCCTAAAGCTCTTTCTCTCTTCCTCAACTGCCTAAAAAGAATTTAGATAGAAATCTGCTTAGGAAAAGAGCCACCACCATAGATAATCACATTACCATATAAAATAGGTATGGTAGATTCGGAGGAACACTGCAAGACCCCTTTGATAAAAGTCCTTTCCTTCTCCCATAGTTTCTGAGTGGCCCTTATTTACCAGTTATTTACTCTTTTTCATTCTTCCTGAAGGCCACATTCTTTCCCTTTGAAAATCCCTACCTCTTTCTCCTTAGTTCGGAAAGGCACATACACCTCATTTTGCCGGACTGTCTTGGAATTTCCATGTGTGTGTGGATTCATCAAATATATGAAACTATTAAATTTGAATTTTTCCTGTTAATCTGTCTCATGTCAATGTGATCCTTAATCCTGCTAGAAGGACCTAAGAGGGGACAGGAATTCTTGTTCCCTGACATCACAATAACACAGAAATAATAGCCTTTAGGGGATATGCAGAAGAATGATGAAAATGACACTTTAGATAACATTTGAGGACTCCTGTGCCCTTAAATCTTTATCAGAATTAAAATATTACTTTTAATCTTTCTTTTTTAAACTTCACACTTTATTGATTTATTTGTATTGTGATACTGAGGGAAGTGCTGAACTGACATCATTTTTACAGTTGGTAACCTACTCTGGACAACCACTCTTTTTGTCTTTTCTGTAACAAGACAAACAAACAGGTATTGCAAGGTGAGAATCCCGGATTTCCCCTGGGGCAACAGTAGACCTGAAAGAGAATCAGAGAACCGCTACCCCAGCAGGAGTATTTCAATGATGACACATTTACCTCAAGAGTAGAAGCTGGCAGGTCCTAAAATTATAGCTAAAAAATAAAATTTTAAAGCGCATTTAAAGCCAGATATAGAATTCATTATTAGTCAGGGGAAATGTAGAAGGCAACCCGCCCAAAACAGGTGAATTTAAAAATTACATTTTGATTTGAAAGATGTATACCATCAAAACGGAAAGAAATTTATTTAAATTTATGTTCAGTTCCTTGTCCTTTTTGAAAAAAGCACTCATTTTACCCTTCAATCAAGTTATTATTTGTCATGCCTAAATATCTTAATTTCTTAAATGATTCTTATAAGTGAATTTAAGATTACTGGCATAAAGCTGACGTCAGTTAGAATTATGTGGTATGGTGGTACAGGAATGAGATAGAAAGTCTCAGGAGACACAGAAAGAAGGAGGGAGAGTATAGGGTGGGAGGAAAGATGGGGGAGGAGGGCAAGAAATTGAAATAGGGAAGCTGAAGGACTCCATAAAAATCTGCTTTTTGTTCCTTTTCTTGCTTCTATTTTTGCTGGAAACTTCACCCCCACTTTACAAACACCTCAGAATGCAAATCATGTATGTCTTCCTTGTAAAAGATAAGGAGTTAATTATTTCTTTAGACTAGATAACATCTAAGGAAGGACCAGGTGAGAATGACCAGAAGAAGCCATCATATGTGTATTCTAGACCAGTGCTAGCCATCTCAATGCCAAGATCCCCTGGCTCCAACGAATAACACCTGGGACCTCATCTTTGGTCTTACCAGTTCCTGGATGCCTGAAAGGACACATACACCAGACCATGATCCTCAATAAAAACTCCCAGACCCCCCCAAAAAAGGAGATTCCCTCTTTTTTCTGAGTCTATCAGACACTCTGTCTATACCTACACTCTCTCCATACCTTCGATAAATTTGCTTTCACCTCCTGCTCTGCATTTGATTTCTATCCTACATGTGGCCAAGGACCCCCATGCCTGGTGGAACTCCAAATGGGTCTTTGGACCCAGCCTACCACCATCAAAATGAGGAGAAATAAGAAGGAAAGCCATAAATATTTGAATAAGTAGCAAATGTTATCTGATGCTTTTTGCCATGAGACCTTAAAATACTGGACATTTTAGAAGATTCAGAAGTTTTAAAGAAAATGTGATTTTGGTGGAGTGAGGTTAAAACTTCTAAGACAACAAGAGGAGTCTTTCTAAGAGCACCTTCTTAAAGTTGTTTTCTTCTTTTAGTTTCCTTTTCCTTTTCCATTTTTTTTAATCTTCTCTCCATTTCTCTCCTTTTACAGAATTTTGCACCAAATTGTTGAGGCATTAGCTAAAGCAACATCTGTGTGAAATGACCCTCACCAAAGAAAGTCTTCATTTCCTTGTTTAAATTCATAGTATCCATTTGTACAAGGGGCTGTCTACTTATTTAAGAAAAAATAGAAAACAAAGATGAACAGAAAAAACTCAAAATTTTGTTTGGATACTTTCTATGTTTGTCAAAGAAAGTAATATCCAAACAATCCACTGACATTTTGCTTGAAAATTAAGACAAAAACAAACTGTAGAGATGTGCATGTTGGACCTTGTGATGAAAGCTTCAATTTCAGAATCTCAGACCCAAATGTTCAAATTAGTGGTTCTAAACATCCTTTCCAGAATATGCTTCCAATTATTTAACTTGAAAAGTCTAGATATGCAATGTTTTATTTTTTAATCAAAGTTTTGCAAGTACTTAATTTAAATACACTATCTTTTAACATTTTAATGTCACTTAATATTACTTAAAGGTAAAATTTAGGGGCACCTGTGTGGCTCAGTCAGTTGAGTGTCTGACTCTTGGTTTTGGCTCAGGTCATTGTCTCAGGGTCTTGGGCTCAAGCTGAGCATCAGGCTCCAAGTTCAGCAGGGAATCTGCTTAAGATTCTCTCTCTGCCCCCTGACCCCGTCAATTGCACATGCTTGTGTGCACTCTCTCTCTCTAAAATAAATAATCTTTTTTAAAAAAAGTAAAATTTAAACAAATTCAGACATTTAAAAAAAATAGGTTAATTTGTCACCAGCAATCCTGCAATATAAGAAATGGTAACAGAACTTTTATAAGCTGAAAGGAAATGAAACCAAACAAAAACTCAAATCTAGAAGATATGAAGAGCAGAGAAATATGTACAACAGCAAATATAAGACTGGGCTTTTTATCTCTTAATTTCTTTGAAAAGCAACAGGCTGTTTATAATAAAAATAACATTTTATGTTGGGATTTCTGATGTGTATAGTAAAATAATGTCACAAAAAAACACCACAGAGGACAGAGAAGGAATAAAGGAAATGTACTCTTATCAGTTTTCTACCTTATATGTGAAACAGCAAAAAAACTACCACTAAGCAAAATTTAAGTTAGTTAAGGATAAATTGAAGATTATTGTAATCGATAAAAAATAATTTAATAATAAATGATACAAATATATGCAACTATCCAGGCAATAGAGAAATGAAAAATGAGTACTAAAAGTTTCATAAAACAGAAATAAGCATAGGAAAGAAGAAAAAATGAATAAAAAAATCAGATTATCAAGTAGAAGAAAGTGCTAGCAATATGTTTCATGTAACCCAAATAGATACAGATACAGATATAGATATATAGATATGCATATAAAGGTAGAATGACCAACTAGACAATGCATATGTAAATTTATTGACTACAAATGAACTAATAATCCAATTAAAAGGCAGGTTGTCATACTGAACAAAAATGTAAGACCTAACTAAATGTTGTCTACCAAAAATACATTTTCAATATAAAGACACAGATTGAAAATAAACATATGGATGGGAAAAGACTACGCCCTCGCCAATGGAGAGCATTAGAAAGCTTGCGTGGATATAAAAGATAATGGATACTGAAAAAAGGTGTATTGCCAGATAAAATGAGACACACTTCATAATTATTAAACAGTTCACTAAAAAGCAATAATATTCTATAATAATACAGCTTTAAAATAGATGCAGAAAATTGAACAAAACTAAAGGGAGAAATTGAAAAACACAATGAGGGGCGCCTGGGTGGCTCAGTGGGTTAAAGCCTCTGCCTTCGGCTCAGGTCATGATCCCAAGATCCTGGGATGGAGCCCTCACTTTGAGCTCTCTGCTCAGTGGGGAGGCTGCTCCCTCTTCTTTCTCTGCCTGCCTCCCTGCCTACTTATGATCTCTATCTGTCAAATAAATAAATAAAATCTTAAAAAAAAAACAAGAAAAACACAATGATACTTGATGATTTTAACATTTCTTTGTCCATAATTGATAGAAACAATTCACTAACTATATATATGTATATATCTATATGTATAGTTAGAGAACATTTAAATCACATTATCGATCACCTTCACAAACTACATCAAGTGAATGCAAAATGCACAATGTTTTCTTGTACAATATATTCACCATGGAGAAAAGATAGTTTCTTCAAAAATAGTACTGGGAAAACTGGACCTTCACATCCAAAAGAATGAAATTCGATGCTTATCTTACATCATATACAAAAATCAATTCAAAATTGTTTAAGACTTAAACATAAGACTGGAAACCATAAAACTCCTAGAGAACACATATAAGAAGTTACTTGGCATTGGTCTTAGCAATGACTTTTTTGAATAGGACACTAAAAGCACTGGCAACAAAAGCAAAAACAAATGCAAAAACAAGTGAAACTATACTAAACTAAAAATCTTCTGTACAGTAAAGGAAACCATCAACAAAATTAAAAAGCAACCTACCAAATGGGAGAAAGTACATGCAAAACCATATATCTCATAAAAAGATGTAACCAAGATACGCAAAGAAAACTTACAACTCAATACCCCCTCCAAAAAAAACAAAAACAAAAAAACACAGACACTATTTAAAAATGGCCAAAAGACTTGACAGATATTTTTCCAAAGAAGACATATAAAAATGGTCAATGGTGGTGGGTATTAAGGAGGTCACATACTGCATGGAGCACTGGGTGTTATACGTAAACAATGAATCTTGGAACACTACATCAAAAAACTAATGATGTATTGTATGGTGACTAATATAACACAATAAAAAAAATAAAAATGGCCGATGGATATATGAAAAAGTGCTCAACCTTACTAATCATCAAAAAAATGTAAATCAAACCCACAATGAGATATTACCTCACACCTGTTAGATTTCCTTTAAGGAAAAGAAAAGAGAAAAGAAAAAAGGAAGGAAGGAAGGAAGGAAGGAAGGAAGGAAGGATAGAAGGAAGGGGAGAGGAAGGAAGGAAGGAAAGGGAGAGAAGGAACTATTAGCAAGGACATGGAGAAAAAGGAACTTATGCCCTGTTTCTGGGAATATAAATTGTTATAGCCATTTCAATAAAACAGAATGGACTTTCTTCAAAAAAATTTAAAACAGAAGTACAGTGTGATCTAATAATCCCATGTCTGAGTACATAACCAAAGGAATTGAAATCAGGATGTTGAAGAGATTTATCTGCACACCCATGCTCACTGCAGCATTATTCACACTAGCCAATATGAAAACAGCCTAAATGTCTGTCGATGGATAAATGGTTAAAGAAATGCGGTATATAGACACAAAGGAATATTATCTTATTTTTTAAAAATGAGGAAATCCTGCCATTTGTGACAACATGAATGAATCAGAAGAACACTGTGAAGTGAAATAAGCCAGACAGAGAAAGACAAATATTGCATGATCTCACTTACATAACACACAGCACACACACACACACACACACACACACACTGAACTCACAGTAACAGAGAGCAGAATGGTGGTTACCAAAGGCTGGGGCATGGGGAGGAAAAAGGAAAAGTGAACAAGAAATTGGTGATTGCCAAAGGCTGCGTCGAGGGGGTGATGGAAAGTTATTGTTTAAATGGTTACAAAGCTTCGGTTTTGTAAGGTGAAGAGTAGGAGATGGATGGTGGTGATGGTTGCACAACACTATGAATGTACTAAATACCACTGAACTACACACTTCAAAATGATTGAGAGAGTTAAGTTTTATGTTATGTGCATTTTACCACAATTTTTTAAAAAGTTAACCATTAGGCCATATGCTGGGCCAAACACCAAGTTTTAGACCTTACATAATATATATATATATACATATATATAAACACCAGGTTTTAGATCTTACATAGTATATTCTTTGACCAGAGTAGAATTTAATTTGCAATCAATGCCAAAACAGATACCTAAAATAACCCCCCAAAATACTTGTAAATTAGACAAAAACACTTTTTAGTAAGTGTCCAAAGTTTGTAAAAGACATAATAGGAAATTCTAAAAATAATACAAAATGATGAAAATACCATCATTTGTGGGTGGAGTTAAATTTGAATTGAGAAAATAATTTGATCACTTTAAGTGCTTAACTGGCAAAATACGCATAAGTTTAAAAATCAACTAGAATAAAAGAATTATAAGCAAGTTAAGTTTAAAAAGTGGAAAAAAAAGTAATAGCAGTAATGGAAGAAATAAATGAAATTGAAAACAAATACTAGAAAATACAAATGAAAAGCTGTTCTTTTAAAAAGATCCATGAAATTGTTAATCTTAGCAAGACTAAGAAAAATGTTCAAATACAGATAAAAAACTACTATTGAAAACTCAGTAGCTAAACAGGTCATGAGGAAAGCACATCTGAAGAGCAGCTCACACATGTAACAGAGATTTAAAAGGAACAGAATTTATGTCTTCAGAGTTAAAGTATTTCAGAATACCACTAAATGTGAGATTTATGTAAGAACAATCATGCCTTCCTTTCCTATGACTTAGTAATAACTGTTTTGGTTTCACTAATGAAAGATTTGATTTACATGTTAAATTATTAGGCATTATTGCCAATTTTGATTCTTATTCATATATCTAATTTGGGTATATGAATTGCTATTATTTCACAGTAGAAAGTACTGTGATTAGTACAAAGTAAGCAGTCCTTATTCCATTAGGACTAATTTTCCTTAACTCTATTATATCAGGAAAGAGTGACTGATTTTATATGCATGTTTGAATATAGATTGCCATGGTTGCAATGGTTAGTGGGAGAAGTACACATTTTACAGATATTTTTAAGGAAGATTAAGCAAGATTTCATAGCTTAGATACAAGAATATAATGCTAAGAACTGAAAAGTTAACGAAGTTTGACATTGCATCGGTTTTTGTTGTTTTTTTTTTTTTTTTTTTTTTTGCTTTCTCCCATGGTTACTAGAAACCAGTTAGAAAAGCATGTTAAAATTCACCTTCCAGAAGATAAAGTCTGTCATGCTTCTAGTATCGGTCTTCCTTATCAATTTTTACTGTAATATTTTCTGAAATTTAGACTTTCAAGTTTAAAGAGAAGATAATAAAATAAAATGGATTTTTAAGAATGTCATATTAAATATTCCAATTCATTCTTTCAATGTGCAGTGTGACTCTAGTGTGTAACACATCTATTCACATTTCTAGGCAATGTAAAATAGTTAACATCTCAGAGCAGAGAAGAATCAAATGTGCCTTGGCAAGTACTGAACTCCTACTTTGACCATTATATGGTTTAGAAACTAAACTTTTTTCCACAAATTTTAAAAGTATACCTATCAATAGTACAGATGTAAGGGTTAGATTTCACATATTTTTTGACGTTCTTTAAGTATTTTAATTTATTTTTGTGAGAGAGAGAAAGGTGGGGAGAAGCAGAAAGAGAAGCCTTCTCCCTGATGAGCAGGGAGCCAGATGCAGGACTTGATCCCAGGACCCTGCAATCGTGACCTGAGCCAAAGGCAGATGCTTAACCAACTGAGCCACCCAAGTGCCCATATTTTACATATATTTTTAGAAGTGAAAAGAAGCAGTTGAAACACTCCAGATCTTTATTAGAATAAATTTGATTCTTAGTATAAACTGACACGAGAGTACTTGCTCTTTTTGCCTTTGGTTGAAATTTACAGTGACTTTGTTCTTCAAAAGCTAAGTGTATTGTTCTGAGTAAACTCTTCACAGCATAACTTAACTGTTGATAGAATAATTTAATTCATCATATTGCAACACCCCCACCCTACACACACACACTTCGCAGAGAACACTGGTACCCACTCTTAGATCAAACCATGAAGGAGGAGGAAAGCAAGAGGAGCTGCATAAATAAACCTTCTAACAGCAGAGATTTCAGAAATAAAATAATGATAGTGAAATTGGAAGACTTAAGCAAAGCTATTTATGTTACTCCAAGGAATACAAATCAATAAAAGTTCACAGCTGAAAGGTTCTCATTGATTGGAACGTACTGGTAGGAGAGTAATTTTGAAACCCAATGTAGGGTTTGCCAACCACACCACATTTTCTGATTGTATCCAATAAAATGTTACGACCTCGAAACCACTATCTCTAGTATTAGTGTCTTGAATGACTTTATGTTTTTTTATTCTAACATGACTAAGCTGAAATCAAGACATCTGAAATATGGTTACAAAGAATTGTAAGATCTTTTTAAGCTAAATATTTCAAAGTTGGCTTCATGAATGTTGTTGTTGGAAAGCATGCATCATTTAGAGGTGTTATAAAAATAATGCAGACAATTGCTTGATTGTATATCTAGAAATTCCTTAACTTTCCGATGAATACAGTTTTTTAGAACACTACTAACTAATCCTTTGTCAATTTTTTAGCCCTCTCTAACCCAATGGTAGCTGCTGTCAATCTCTCCATGCTGCATGGCCTGTGTAGGCCTCATGAATCTTAGTGTGAGGGCGGAGAATCACTTTTCTAAGAAGTGCCTTAATTTCTTTACTTCTTCAGAAAGCAATCCTTCTATATGTGCTGTTGATAGACTGATCTGCCAGATTGACTATGATACTTTATAACAGATAAAAGGAAGAAAACCTCTCCAAGGGGAAAAGTCTCATCCACAACAAGCCTTATTACACCAGAGGAAAAGAAACCCCAAAGAATAGCTTGAAGAACTGGGAACTGGATATCAAAATTTCTTGGATAAACTTCCAATGTTTCTCTCCATTATTTTCTATGATCTTATAAATATATTCCATTAACTTCGCTCAATGCATTTCTCAGTCTACTGATACACTCATTTTTGCATTCACCTCTTTGACTATACGCAAGGGGAAAACGTGGTAATGAAAAGTAACCTATCTAAATAAATAATAGGACTAAGCCAATGCACTAGAATGAGAGCTACATGAGGTCAGAGGTTTCAGTTGATTTGTTCAGTGCTCTTCTTCTGATGCCTAGAACAGTGCCAGTCTCAAGGTACTGTTTGTTAATGAATGAATATATACGAAATGAGCTTGATGTTATGTCACAGAGGTACTTTAAATCCTGTGGGGCACTAACTGTGCCCCTCATCTTAAGTGCTTAAACACATCATTCCTTCTGCAAAAACAATACTCCCCTACGCCCACAATTCATTCATCAGATCTCAGCTCAAATATCAGTGCCCTGATCCTGCTGAAGCCTGGATTATGTGTATTATGTGCACTTGTAACACCTGCTACATTCATTATCATATATACTTTGTTTATAAGCTTATTTATGTATAACCTCCATAAGCCTAGGCTCCAAAAGGGTAGGTAGGTATCTAACTAGTATTTCCTGGTCTCAAAAAATATCTCTTCAATGTACAAAATAGATTAATCACTACATGAAATTGTAAATCATTAATAAGAATAGCCAAATAAATACCACAAGATACAAAAAAAAGACAACACAACTTTCTTCTAGTGTAGGTCTACAATGGAACACCGACTAAAGTACAACATTCAGATTTTTCTATGTATCTAGAGATACAGCTGACTAACAGAACTTGAAAAGTCAAAATGATAAACTGTTGGTATTCTGGTGAGGTTAGACATAAATAAAAAACCAACAACAAAACCCAAAACCAAAACCTTAGAACAAAAGGGAAGAGGATCAAATTCTATAAAATAAAGATGAAAACACTTGTAACTTTCCACCAAAATATGGAATACTATAATCTAGGGACGCCCCTAAGTTTTAAATCCAATAGGATAAAGAAGATCAGGCTTTTTTAAAACTCGTATAGGAAACCTGTCATTCATTACATTTACACGTTACAGAGGGCAACATTAAATTCCCTACAGTGGGCTTATCAACCTTGACACTATTGACGTTTTCAGCCAAAATCCTTTTATGACAACCAAAAATGGCTCCAGACATTGAGGACGGTCGCCTGAGGGGTAAAATTGTCCCTGGTTGTTATGTAGTGTTAAGGCAGATTCAACTAGGAGCACAGATGTTAGAGATGCAGTGAAGGTTTTATGGTTTAATGGTATTAATGATATTCATATCATATGGTTCACCACTCCATATGATATCCAAACAAAGTATTAGTGTTTTAAACAAACATTGATCTGAAAAACCTCTCTTGTAAGATACAAGTTCCAGGAATAACAATGTATAATTAAGTGACAAGTTTGGTACACTGGAAGAGAGAATAAAGAAATCTAAATGGCTGTCTCACCTTTGCCCCTGCTCTGTTGGACTTCAAATTGAAAAATTCTTTTTAAATTGTGTCCCTTCCATTCCTCATCTTTAAACTGAAGGTATTGAGTTATTTGATTTCTTGGCTCCTTTCTGCTCTAATATACCATGAACATATGAAACCATCCATTGTATATTTCAGAAACAATTAAATAAAAACAATTGCTCTCTTCTTGATATATGCATCACAATGTACCCCAGCTGAAATTAAACATAAAAGATTTTTATGGATTGTGTGATTTGGGGAGTTTGCTTTCCATCAAAAGCTATCAGTTTCAATAGCCCATAGAAGATGCCTGAAATCCTACTAGAAAATAATATTTTGTTTCTTTGACTTAAGGCAGTAATTTTCAAACTATGCTGTACTCAGGGGTATCTGTTAGAGGGCAGTGAGGCACATAAGCAGGCAGTGCTTTAGATCCCCCTCCAATGATTCAAACAGAATACAGAAGCTTTCATCATTTTATTTATTAAGGCTCAAAAAATTGTTTGAACATAGAATTTGGCATGGATATGAAAATACTGGAAGGTATATCTATGCCAAATCCTATCATATGCTATTTATCCTTTTATCTATATATGCACGTATATACAGCATCCATATATATATTATATATGTTTATATCCTATGCAAGTGTCTCTAAGGCTATTAAACTACATGTTGTTCATTGACAATGCATTGTAAATTCATTCATTCCCCTGTTTAAAACTGTCATCAGGGGAGATGGTGCTTCCATAGGACGGTGCTTGTAGTCAGGCACAAAAACACTGAGTGTAGGAATATACACCATGTCATCCTACCGAAAGGCCAGGTGGCACTGTGCAGGAAACAGCATGATTGTGAAACAGGCGTGTACTTGGAAACCCAACGGGAGCAAAGTGTGCATCATCACACCGAGGCGTGGAATACACAGGTGGAAGGGGGAAATGCCAGAGTTTCCCAGTGAGTAGGATAAACTAAAAGGGGCTGATTTCTTGGTTTTAATAAAGCAAGGCTCATTTTTTTTCACAGCGTCTTTTTTTTTTAAGATTTTATTTATTTATTTGACAGAGAGAGAGAAATCACAAGCAGGCACAGAGGCAGGCAGAGAGAGAGGGGAGGAAGCAGGCTCCCTGCTGAGCAGAGAACCCAATGTGGGGCTCAATCCCAGGACCCTGAGATCATGACCTGAGCCAAAGGCAGAGGCTTTAGCCCACTGAGCCACCCAGGCACCCCTCAGAGCGTCTTTAAAAACAGCATTCCATTCAGGCATTACAAGATATATATATATATATATATATATATATATCCACAGTGAATATGCTTCAGCTTTGAAAAGAGTCATACTGCATAAAAACATTTTTTTAGGAATATCTGGATTGATTTTCTTTTCTTTTTTTTTTAATAAATAAAGTCTTTTTTATTTTTTTATTTTTTTAAAGATTTTATTTATTTATTTGACAGACAGAGATCACAAGTACACAGAGAGGTAGGCAGAGAGAGAGGAGGAAGCAGGCTCCCTGCCGAGCAGAGAGACCAATGCGGGGCTTGATCCTAGGACCCTGAGGTCCTATGACCTGAGCCGAAGGCAGAGGCTTAACCCACTGAGTCACCCAGGCACCCCTGGATTGATTTTCTTAAAGTGATGAATTACACAAGACTACCCTTAGTCTCTGGTAAGTTATTTGCATAACAATCTACTTGCAAGTACACGAACTCAATTACAAGAACTCTTAACGGATCAATCTTTGGAAATCGCTGTAGCAGTTACCTACTGGAAATCTTTACTACTATGGTTTAAGAGATTAGTTCAAATATTGTATTTTCCTACTTTAGTCATCAGCAAAAATACTTTACTTATGAGACAAGTGGGACTACTCCCATGCACCCTCTTCTCTACCCTCTTCCTTGTCCCCTTCTTTCTCTTTCTCCTTCATTCCCACTCCCTCTTATCCCATTCTTGTTAGACACAGCCTCCACCAGGAAGCCTTCCTAGTAGGCAAGTAACCTCTGGCATATCCCTAAATGCACTTGTCCCTCCCTCAATACATTTAGTTCAATGCTCCCCCCCACCTTTTTACAGGCTCCTGAAGACAGTGGTAAGTCCACCCACAGTTTTCATTCCTAGTATCTACCATTGTTTGTGACATACAAGAACATCCCATAAATGTTCTTTCAACCAAAACATTAAATAACTTCTCACCAGGTTCATCCAGCAAACAGAGAAGGCTCACTAAAGTATCATGCTTCCTCCTTAATGAAATAAAACTAATTTCTTTCTCAAGGTGATAGTAAATGCAAGATAAAATTGACATTCAAGTAAAACCTGAATTCAAGTAATTGGTATCAAAATTGTTTCAATAAATCATGATTTTTATAGGAAAAGTTTAGAACTGCAAAGAAGCAGCCTATTCCTTCAATGGGAACTGATTTCTTCACTATCCACGTATAATTCATGAAGTAATGATGAATTACTTCAACAGTTACTACACTACTACTACTTGCTACTATACTACAGTACTACTATATTATACTATACTATACTACTACTAAGCTACACTACTACTGCTATTACTACTACTACTATAGAAGGCTTCAATACCTAAATATGAAAAGTATTTTGTTCAACTAGAATGTGATCTTCAGTGTCATGTAAAGGGTGTCACACAAAGACCGTATTTACTACTACTATGCTTACTCTATAAAAACTTGTTTTATTAAAAAAATCAGACTGATGGTCATTAAAAGACATTTAATTTGAAAATAAAATTAGTTAAATTTTTGGCTAACATGTATTTTTAAAAAAATAAACTCAGAGATAACTAAACCAGGAGATCTAATTTTGCAATTATACTACCAATAAGATTAAGAGAAAATTTTTTAAAATATAAAACTATATCTAAACACTCCCTTATCTTCTTCCCATTGTACTTCCTAAAATATTTATTCAACCAGGAATTCTTTTTTCTTTTTTCATTATTTTTTGACATTACTTTTTCTTCAGTTTGAAATTTGGAACCAAAGCAGAATTACTTCAAATCTCATGGAAAAATGATCACTTTTTCCTTCTGAATAGTAAACTAACAACTCCCAACAGCTGAAAGGAGATCCTGTCTATTTCTATGCAGTTTCTCTTTAAGCAGAGCTTTTTTTTCAATTATGCTATGACATACTTGTAGTAAAGGCAATAACCTGTTTTAATCTAAGCATGTGTGTGTACATACACATATTTTATATATATGTATATAAAGTAAATGTATATGCAGAAACCTGTTTATATATATAGTATACATACACATATATATGCTATATATTGCATATATATATATATAGTAAATGTACATACAGAAACCTGTTTAATTAGCACCAGAAATGGAGTCTGTTTTTTGAGTTGCTACTTACAGTAACTGCATTTTTTAAAAGATTTATTTATTTATGTGCACACACGTGGGAGTGGGGAGGGTACAGGGAGAGGCAGAGAATCTCAAGCGGACTCCCCACAGAGCACTGAACATGGATACAGACACGGGGCTGGATCTCACAACTCTGAGATCATGACCTAAGGCCCAGTCAAGAGTCAGACACTTAATGTACTGAGCCACCCAGGCGCCCCAGTAATTACATTTCTAATTGTCAATCATAATTTCTATTTCAACAAAATTATAATGAAGCATATATCCTCTTCTTTGAACTTAGCCTTCCAACAATTTCTCAAATTTCAAGATATATATTTTTTCCCATTAACACTATCCATTTTCTCAAAACCTCCTTGATTTCCATAAGTATGGAGAACCTTTATCTCATCTTTGACTACTTCTAAAACTTTGTTTAGAGCATTTGAGATGAGACTGACCAATCTCATGAAAGGAAATGGGATAGGGCTTGCAGAAGAAAGAAGAGCTGATTACACCTGCAGGTGTATGCAGTATTTAGGAACTGTGCTTAGGGACCTCCTCCGCTTTGCCTTTGGTTAAGAGCCACTCAAAAGTCAGTGGACAGCATACGAGTCCTCACTTCTCTCTGTGAATTTGCACTTCACAAAAGATCTAGGTGTCCTCAAGCTGCTTCACTTACTCCAAAGTTATTATGTGAACATTCTGTTTACATGTTTACACCTATTCCAAGGAAATGCTAATTTACTAAACCCATGACCAATAAAAGAGTGAAACTTTCAATAAAACTTTTATATACAACTCAAAATTATTACACTGAGAGAATGAGGTGAAACTAGCATTCAGTACATTACAAAGATGGTATAACAGTGCTTTATTCTTCAACATAAAACATACAATTTGGGATTACAAATTATTTTGAGAGGTTGTGAAATTAATCTGGTGATATAGTAGGATGTGGTTTGCTTAGATGATTTAGTAAATTACATGTACATGTCAGAGGCGAGGTGAAGGGATGGGAAGTTTCTTGCAGCCATATGTGTACTTCCCATGTAATGCAAATACACAGATCTTCCTGTGTAGAAGGAAGAAACAGTTTCCCACATGCTCATTTAATTGTGCATAGATTCTCCACCCCATTATGTCGCTTTCAGCCAAAGGGAAACGTAATGGGGATGGGTATGAATGGTGATGATCAAAACTCCAGTTAAGGTATTATTAAACATGATCTGATTTTAACCACCATCTAATAAACCCCTGTGAGGTGGGTATTAACTCCAATTTACTATTGAAAACAACAGAAGCTTAGAGAATTTAAACAACTCCTTTTAAAATCATGAATTTTAACCAAGTGAAAAATCTTGAATTTTAACCAAGTTTTCTCTCTTAACGGAGAACAATATACCCATAAAGGGTTGTTATAAAATTAAGTTAGAAAATACAGGAAAAGCACTCAGACATGTTAATATTATTATTTTTTACTAATACTTTTAGTCTGTTGAAGGAACGATTCTGCTCTTCACAAAGTCTTGTGTGCAGAACAGGATTGCAGAAGAATAAGAAATGTTCCTTCCATTAAGGCAAAATTGTATTTGCTCATTAAGATTAAATGACTAAATTCGAACTCTTACTGATTTTCATAGTTTAAAAATATCTAAGACTTCTGTGTTGATATGTGATATTAGAACCCAATAAATCAATGAACTTCACTATATTTAAAACAAAGAAACAAACATAAAAATATCTCAACAGCCAAACATTAAAGATATTAATTGTTGTATCGTAAAAATAGTATCCATGAATGTATTACGAACCCTCTTTTGTGTAGATGATCACTGTGTACTAATTGTCAGAGCCACCGGAAATAATAGCCTTAGATCAGGTTTGACTTTATGAGCGAATCCTGTGTTCTTCAAATCTCCCCAGAGATGATTACAACCTTTTTTCAATATTAGAGGCAGGAGCTTCAAGAAATGTATCATTGATTCTTTCCTCACTAAAGTTAATTTGAAAATTCACACAGCGATCAAAGGTCATCCCCAAGCAGAGGTGATTGTTACATTTTCAGGACTTTCGCAAAGTCACGATGGCTGATTTCAAGCTGATTTCAAAGTGACCAGTTGAGGTCACTTTGGTAGCTTGAAATCAGCCATAGTGAGAGTATTCTTTTTCTTCCTATTTTACTCCAGATCTCTCAAAAGTGACCAAATCTTAAATCTAAAAATCTTCCCATTCTGCTGTTGTCTCCTTGGTGTCACTCCTCAGACCACTGCAGTCTAGTGTCTGTCCCCACAATTCAAATGAGACAGCTCTCTTCAAGACTGTAGAGGACATTGTATACACCACACCAAACGCCAGTGACAAGGCCAGTGTGCCAAGCCCCCCAGCCCCCCCGCCACCAGCTGCTAGGGTGTTGGCTACTAAGGGTTCATACAGATACCCTCTACTGGGTGAATGACCTCGGCTGAAGGAAACCTCCTTCCTGGTGGTTGATGCTTACAGCGACTGGCTGCTTCATGGTATGCTCCCATAGCCAATGATTGATTGATGTAGAGATAAAATAGCCCAGGCCATTCCCCTCAAGACTGTGGTGCGATTCATATTCTATTGTTCCTTCTAGACTCAGGCTGAAGCTAGACTCCATCTGAATTTGTTGCCCTCTCCTCCTCCCTGATTTCCTGATAACATCAGAAGTAACTCTCTTCCTTTAATATGCTGGGCCAGCCACTTAGGATGTATATAGCCACTACAGCTGTTTTTGTTTTTTTTTTCTAAAAATGTGTTATGACCGTCACTGCCCTCTTTAAGAACTTTGCAGAGCTTCACATTTTGTTTTTATAAGTAATTTCCCCATGTGCTTTGAAACAGCGTCCAAAAATCATTATAAGTTGAAGAAAAATATGGTTTTGTCCCATTTTCTGCCAACTTTCACCAGAAAAGCTATGTTCCTCCAATACCAATCTGTTTGCCATCCCAGAAATACATGACACAACTGCATTATTTCAGTGGATGTTTTCATATTCCTCCCTCTTTCTGTAATGTCTGTGCTCCTTCACACACTGGCCTGTGACTCCTTACATGGCTAACTTGAATACCTTGCTAACCTCCCTCATGAGTCCATCATGAATTTTTATATATTATTACAGTTGGATGTTTTGGCATATTTGCAGTTCCGTGTATATATTTATCCTTCCTAGCACGTTGGCTTTTTATAGTCTTTTTAGACTTTATAGTTGACTTTATAGTCAACATGCTAGGAAAGATAAATACCCAGAAGGATAAGGATGACTAATAGTTACTCCTTGTGTTTCCTCTGGTGTAACACAGGGCTTTGCACAAAATAGTTGCTCAATAAATGTTGGAATTCAATATTAAAGCCATGAACTACACAGTCAATCAACAATCATGGCTATAGTGAATTTATGGTTCCTATTCAAATAAAACCTTAAAAATATGAAATGAAAAAAGGGACAAAATAAAACAGTCACTGAAGCACTTCCAAACAAAATAACATAGCTAATAACATAAAAGCATTAATTGACACAAGATGATGCAATTCACATTATAGTAATCGATTTTCATGTGAAAGTCATAGAAGGAGTCCATTTATCCAGGTAATAAAATGAATCAAAATGCATCCTGAGCATAAGTACAATTTTAAAGCTCATCAATATATCATCAACTTTCAAATTAACCTCAGCTCAGATACTTTGAAAATTCTGAACAACATGAATGAAATTAAAATATAGGTTGTCACTGAGAATATAAAATAAATATCATTCTTATGAGTCTTAAATGCCTCATGAGTTTTATCTATTTTATTTTAGAGAGGGAGAGAGAGGTAGGAAGGGGCAGAGAGAGAATCGCAAGCAGGCTCCCCACCAGGCACAGAGCCTCATGTAAGGCAGATCTCACAACCCTGAGATCACGACCTGAGCTGAAATCAAGAGTTGGATGCTTAACGGACATAGCCACCCCGGTACCCCACTCTCATGAGTTTTCTTAAATGACAACAACAACAACAAACAACCAACATTCACTATTAGTAGTAATATATTGTAAATCATGCAATTTTTAAACATTTAAGGAAAAAATAGCATTTTGAAATAAAATGTTTCTATTCTTCTACCACTTACTTCCTCCTTAATTCCTTTATACCATCAGCCAGGTAAATGTTAGAGGAATTCCTTATTTCTAAATATGTTCATGTGTCTTCGCTCTAAGCCCAAATATTTCCAACCTAGAGAAGAAAAGTTTCTTAACTATTGGAATGTGATCTGATAATTAAAGATGCATAGTATGTACAAAAATCAAAGTGTCAAAATTCCTGCACTACAAATAAGGGCATATTCACCCAGAGTGAAAGGATGGAATCAAAGTCCAAACTATTGCTTCAAAATGGTTTATCTTCCCTATCACAAACTGAAACTTCTATTGTGCTATAAAGAGTATGAATCACTCAGTCTGTGGACACTAGAATCCCCAAAAGAAAGTGAGTGCATCTTGACAAATCGAATAAAACCTGTTTGTCCATGTGTTCAAAAAGTTATTGAAATCAATTATCCATTGTACTTACATTTGCTCTCCTTGAGACAATCCCCTTTCCTTCCTTACTCCCTCCCTCCCTAGCATCTATCATCCATCCATTCATTCTTCCTCCATTTGCTTTTCTAAGCTACTCTAAATTACTAGTATAAATTCAATGCTTTTTACATTATTTCTGCAAAGAGTAAATACCATCAGTATTGGCCACCTGGTTGAAGCTGACTGCTTCTACAGTGATAGAATTTCTATCCATAATCTTTAAGTGGGGCAAAATAATTTAGATGATATACACAGCATTTAGCACAGTATATTACTTTGAAAAACAGATGAATTTTTTTAATGTAAAATGCTACTGAAGTACTCACTTACATGTAACCATTCAATTTTCTACCTCAAGCCCAAAAGCTCTCTCTGCTAGCATAAGGTATTTTTCTTTATCTAGCATGCCCGATGTTGCAGGCTCCTTTCTCACTCCATATTCTGCAAGACATGCTCAGATTCTCTCCTCATTCAATTTATGACATGATTCATTGAATGCTACAGCCTACTTGAGGATTTTTTAATATTTTCCAGCCCTGCAGTAGAAATCCATTTTTCCGATAAGAAATGTAGTGATGACCCTGTCAGCTAAGTATCCTAATTCATCTGTCTATGTGAAAAGGCTCTTCCCTCCAGGCTCCTTCAGAATTCATATATGGATTGTTCTGTATGTATTAGCATCTGTGGAGAGACTAGCTTTTATACTTCTTTAAAAAATAAAAAATACATATATTTTAAAATTCCAGAAGTAGTAGATAATAATCAATTCAAAATATTATGATCACATTTTTTCTGGTTCTCAGGGATTTATCTATAGTTATGACATGAAAGAATTTATAAAAGAGAACTGTACTATCAGAGCATTAAAAATGAGGCACATTTCTCTGGATTCACGTCAGGTTGTTACCAGTGGAAATTTTTTTCAACCAATGTAGTATTTACTCTTGATTCAGAAATATATGCCAGCTGTTGAAAATTAGCATTTTACAGTTAATTAACAATTAAATTGATATTTAGTATTGGTCAACATTTAAATGCACCTAAATATGCTTTTAAAAGGCACAAAATAAGATTTTATTAAATTATTGTGTGACCAGCATTAGAGATTATAAAAATTAAGTAAAATCTGTCCACCTGCTTATGTGGGATGTTGTGAACAGAAAATGTACTTGAAATACGAAGTCCCATGGTCAAATGTGATTAACTTTCAGGGGAGGAGAACCAACAAGGTTCTCACGTTGTGTTCCCACATTTTGTCTCACATTTTGTTTCTCTCATCTATGGGTCTATTTTATTCTCAGAAGGTTTCTTGAAAGGGTGCTCTGACTCACTCCAAGCTTCATTATATCTTGAAGCCCTTAATACAGTTTTCCCAGGATTTATAACCAGCAGTGGACATTGACAGCTACACCTCCCCTAACTTGGTTTCGCTAGCCTGCGCCAACATCCACAAAGACTTTCTCTCATTCCACTGTTACTGAGTATCTTCTGTGTGCGTGGCATTGAGTTAGATGCCAAATCCTCCAAATGGGAGCTAAACAGAAAGATGGGTAAGACAAACTTTCTGATCTCAGAACTCCTAAAATCTAGTAAGGGATTTACTAGATCTAGTAGATCTAGTAGATCTAGCAGTGATGGGTAACTATACAAGATATAGTATCTAATTGATAAAAGCCAGAAGACAGTTTAAAAACTTGAGGAACACTTCAAGAAAGAGTAGCCACTGAGCTGAGTCCTGTCAGGTGAATATGACTTCCACAGAGATGGGCGAAAGGAGTACTAATTCAATTAAATGGCTTGAGTTACTGCAGACAGACATGTATGGGCTTGCAAGACCTCAGGAATCATTAATAATTCACTGTTGCTAACACATAAGGAAAGAAGTATCCAGGAGGAAAGAAATTAGAAAACAAGTTCCAAGACCATGAAAGAGGGCCTTAGGTACCATCACTTCTAAATTGGGCTTCCATTTTCACTGAGTTGTGTATGACTTGTTTCAGTAAATTCTGAGGCCTTCCTGATGATTTCTGATGACTTATGATTCTCATTCTGTCTCCTAATACTGTAACAGGCAGGGTTAATATACTGGAAGAATTTTTAAGTCTCTAGGGAACAAAACATAGGCAATGTTGGTACAGACTCCCAAGCTATGGGTTGAAATAATTGTGTACGCATACATTTCTGAAGCTCTAATTTCAGCCCAGACCAGCACAATAGACTGAAGTGTATTTTCTAAACAGAAAAACAAGATTATCCTCCCAAAGCAGTACATGAAGGAAGAAGGATTGCTTGAACCAGTTTATTTTCTCTTCAGTTAGGAAACTCTTTCAAAAAAAAAATCACTTGATAATATTTTTTTAAAATTTCTATTAACCTTCAATCATATGTAAACAAAAAGGAAGTCATGTCCCCACATTTCTGCCTCCCCACCCCGAAGCAGCCAGAAAGTAATAATGTTCCGTGCTGATATGGATGCAAAAAATGGGTTTTTGTAGATTGCCAGTGGGGGTGAAAACTGCTAGAACCCTTTGAAAAATAATGTATTAAAACATCAAAAGTCTAAGTAATATAAATGTAAATATAAAAATCGGAGCAATCTCTATAAAAATCCCAGTATATGTAAAAAAGGTGTATATTGTTATTCATTGCACATTGTTTGTAGGGGCAAATATAATTAAGTTAAATTTATGTGCATTTAGGGGAAATGACTGTATAATATGGCAAAAGCATATTATTGAATGCTATGCCATTACTAAAAAAATACAAGTGGGATGTTTTTGCACATCAGCCACTGGAAAGATCACTACATGATGATGTGTGAGAAAAATTAGAGTTTAATATGGATAGTATGTAGAATAACTACATTTTCATAAATATCAACACACAACAATTTTATGACTATATGTGTATATCGAGGTATGGGAAACATGGTAGAATATTATATTTTTTGCTATCAGTATGACTCCTCTTGAGATACATTTTTAATGGGAATAAAACATGTGCTAGCACACTTTATCCCTAGCTTGAAATCTATCCAATGACAGGAGGCCTTTGGAAAGAGCAGGTGGTCCACATTACTGATATAAAATATTTACCATGCTCCTCAAGCTTCCCGACTCACAGTGATGACAATAACTCATTTACAGAAAAAAAAATGCAAGCTTGACTAGGAAATTCTTCATCTTCCTACCTACCAATGCAATGATTGTCCATATTCATTCCCAGTCTTTTCTTCTGCTCCAGAGAACTATCTCCTCCCCACCCAAAGTTGATGTCTACTTCTGTGTACCCCAGATTCTTCTCCCACCCCATTTCTTCCTGATTTTAACATTTACATTTCTACCCAATCCTCCCTTCTATCTATAAATACACATAAATCTCTCTTTTCTTAAAAACAAGACCAAAAAAAAAAAAGAAAAAGAAAAAAAACAACCCACAGCTTCCATTGGCCTAACTTAACCCTTCTGGCATGTTATTAAAATGATTGACTTGGACAAGACCATCAAGAAGACAGCAACTACCAGGAGGACCTGGGCAACTGGAGGCTCCCTACCACCCTCCTCCTTCTTGCAGTCTAGGTTATGCTTACCTTTCCTACTCTCAGAAGCTGCTCCAAGGACACAGCCTTGATATAGAAATGTGTTGGTGAGACCATCTGAACTGAGTACGTGACTGAACCCAGTTAAGACTTCTACATGAACATTTACGATTCTAGTCCATGGATGTGGAAATCTCCCTGTGGGTACTCAAGACAAGGTTCCTAATTAAGTCCACTGCTTATTAAACTGCCCCCTACCAATCTGGAGGGGTCTGCCTCTTTCTTCAGTCTCTATCCTCTGTGTATAGAGACCAGTTTCAATAACACCTGGGAAGCTCCCCAAGGAGGCTGCAAACCAACAGTATGCCATCAATCATACAAGAACCTAAAACAGGTCGCGAGGTCCCCATTGAACTAAGAGTTCCTTTTTGTTCTTGGATCCTGGGCAGTCACTGAGTTCTTGCGGAGCGTTCAGGGCAGCTAGAATGGTAGGGGCCTTAAGGAAAGCTTGGGCAATAGCTATGTACCACATTTCCCATTGTTACCAATCTCCAAACTTTGGAAGTCAAAATTCTGACAAGGACAGGCAGTCCATTGTGTACTAAATGAATCTAACCCTATTTACTCTCCCTTCTCTTTCTTTCACAGAAAAATTCTTAAAATAAAAATCCACCAGACTATCATTACTATTATTCGTTACACTCCTCTCTATCACCACTACACACCTGTGAGAATGGCCCAGATCTGGAACACTGATAATGCTAAATGCTGGCTGGCAGGCGGAGCCACAGGAACATTCACACATTGCTGGTGGGAATACAAGATGGTACAAGCACATTGGTAGACAGTTTGGCAGTTTCTTACAAAACTAAACATACTCTTATCATAGAAGATCTAGCAACTGCCCTCCTTGGTATTTACCCAAAGAAGCTGAAAACACGTCCACACAAAAACCTGTATGAGGGTGTGTACAGCAGCTTTATTCGTAACTGCCAACACTTAAAAACAACCAAGATGTCCTTCAGCAGGTGAAAGGATAAATAAACTGTGGTTCATACAAACAATGGAACGTCATTCAGTGCCAAAGAGAAATGAATTATCTAGCCATGAAAAGACATGGAGGAAATTAAAATGCACGCTCCTAAGTGAAAGAATCTGAAGATCACATACTGTATGACTACAGGTATAGCATATGTTGGAAAAGCTTTAACAAAAAAAAAAAAAAAGGCATGGAAACTGTAAAGAGATCAGTGGTTGCCAGAGGCTGGGGGCCTTGGGAGTGGAAGGGATGAGTAGCCAGAGCACAGAGAATTGTTAGGGCAGTGAAACTACTGTGTTTGATCCTCTAATGATGGATTGATGTCATTATATATTGTCTAAATCCAGAGAACGTACACCACACCACCAAGGGTGACCCGATCTATGGCCAACTGCTGACTTTCAATGCTTCTGATATGTCAATGAAGGTTCATCCATGATATAAATGTACCACTTTGGTGGGGGAGGTTGATAACAAGGATGGCTATGCATGTGTAGAGTGGGGGGAGATATGTGAAATCTCTCCACCTTCTTTTTATTTTTTCCCCCAATTTAAGATTATTTTATACAAGAATAGGATGATTAGTAACATCTGTCACAAGATATTTCAGCCCAAAGACTGTCTTCAGTGATTTAAGATTACAGGGAGATACTTTTATTTTTAATTTATTTTTTCAGTGTTCCAAGATTCATTGTTTATGCACCACACCCAGTGCTCCATGCAATACGTGCCCTCCTGAATACCCACCACTAGGCTCACCCATCCCCCCACCCCCCACCTTCCTTTTAATTTTGTTGTGAACCTAAAACTGTTCTTTATAAATGTCCAAAAAAAAAAAAAAGGATTTATTTATCCATCAGTTCATGACGATCCAGGTTAATCCACAGTTCACTGAAATGTTTCTTTTTGGGCGCATCCACTTATCTTCTAGTTGCCAAGACTAAACGACCCTCTTAAATATGTCTGATAATTGGCCTCTCTGCCCCATTGTCCCTTCACTGTTGAACGTGTCCTCTATTCGTTTCAGCACATTATTCTCCCAGGTTCATCTCCTCCATCTCCTGCTGCTCTGCTCTGGTGATTCACAGGTCACAGCTTCAGCTCTCTGGATTTCTGATTCTAAATACTCCCCCAGGGTGACCTCACCCATGTCATTTTTTCACCTACCATCATGACATCCAAATTCATGGTTTTGTCTCTCATTTCCCTCTTGAGATTCAGACTCATAATCCCCGACTGCCTGCTCATCTTATTAGAGCTGGCTTCAAGCCCCTTGAAAAAAAAAAGGTGATTCTACCTTCCAGGGCAATGAGTGTGGCATAATAATCATCTAGCCACCCTGAAGTTATTAATATGGAATCCTGTTTAGCAGACTTAGGTGCAAAAATTAAATGACAGCAGAAATTGCACAGAATTTGCCCAACACAACTCAGTGTGGAATTCCACAGCTAAGGGATGCTGGAAAGCCAACAGACTTTGTTGGCTAGGGTCTCGCTGGGATCACAGACTTGAGATTTTGTTTCTTTCTTTCCTTTTTTGTTAATTTAATGTTTCCCCCAAGGCCCAAAAGGCTAATGAACCTTTAAGAGTTCCTGTCGTGGTCCTAGACTGTAACTTGGGGAGGAGAAGCTGGGTCATTAAGCTAAAGGTCTCTGGATAAGCATCTTCTCTAACAAAGCATAAAGGTGATCTTGACCCATATTGTCATTCGGGGAATAGCTTTCCTGATTCCCAATAACAGAACCATAATTGAGTCTCACACAGGAAAGGCAACCAGATCAAAAGTTTTTGGTTAATTTTGCTTTCCTGTAGAATGGGATCTTGACAAGGTCCTCTTAAATAGGAGTTTCTAATAAATAGTAAGCTGCATATTAATTTCTGGAAGCTTGTGGCAGATCAATTTATAAAATTTCCAATTTGCCTCAGGAATAAGAGAAATACATGTATTTTATTTCAAGGGTCAATTAGCATATATTGTTTTAATTTCTGATATAAAATTTTTTTAAACCTTCAATCACTCAAAACCTTGTGAACTATTCAATTTGGGAAAATATTTGCCAAATTGTTTCAGAAAACCATGCAATCTAATTGGCATGTATTATGGAAGCACATTCTTTTTTTTAAATAAAAATATTTTATTTTTATTTAAATAAAATAAGTTTTATTTAAATAAAATGGTTTGAATATGAATAGTTTGTTTCAGTGGGTAGAAATCTATCACTGGCATCAAACTAAGGATTCTAAAGAATGTGAATGTAAATATTAGGCAATTATAAACACAAAAAAGTCCTTTTTTTAAACATAAACTTCGAGATACATCTTGGGTGATACATTCTTAGTAATTAGTATTTTCTTCCATCTGGCCTCCCCCCTCATCCCTGCTCCACCACCAGGGCCAATGCATTTGTTTTAATCTTTAAAGAAACTACAAAGCTGTATAATCACAGTAGGTTAAGACATTAGAACATAGTGTGCTTGAGGTACTGGGAAGTTGTAGATCTAAAACATTAATGACCAAAGTCTTTCATTCCCTCTGTCATCATGCAGCTTAGCTAATTTCCTCCATTTAATTAATATAACATAATTTTGATTTTCTAAATAGGTAAGTTTACATATTTAAATTTGGGGATTAATAGGATTCTTCAGAGCAACAGAACCAGTAAGATGTAAATAGTAATAGAAAAAGTTAGGTGTGCATTTTTCTTTTTAGACTATTTTTATATTATTTCAAATTTATAGAAAATTTGCAGAAAATCATTTGAAAACCTTGAAGATGATCTTAAGAAGATTCACTAATTATTTACATTTTTTTTTGCCATCGATATCTCATTCTAATTCTCTCCCTCCCACACATATGCCCTTTGGTGTGTATTTCCTAAGAACAAAGGAAATCTCTTCATTAACCACACAACAATGATTAAAAAAAGAAATCAGAAAATTTAACACTGATATAATTCTCTCCCAATAATGTCCTGTATACCTTTACTTTTTCCCCAGTCTAGGAACGAACCCAGGATCCTGAATTTATTTGTTGTATCTCTTTTGTCCACTTTAATCTGAAAACTGTTTCTCAGCTTTTCTTTGTCCTTCTTCCCGTTAAATTTTTTTTAAACAGAGGTACAGCACAGGGACTATAGCCAATGGTATCGTAACAGCATTGCATGGTGACAGATACTACCGTTGGGGTGAGCATAGCATTACACACAGAGTTGTTGAATCACTGTGTTGTAGAGCTGAAACGAACGTGTAACATTGTGAGTCAACTACACTCAAAAAGATTTTGAAGGGCATAGAGCCCATTTCTTTGGTAGAAGCTCCCTCAGGTTGAGATTAGCTGTCGTTTTCTCATGACTAGAGTAAATTTCTATCCTTTTGGTCAGATACCAAAGAAGAAATAATATGTGTTGTTCCAGGTATCCAATCAGGAATCACAGGAAGTCAGTTTATCCCAATACTGATGATAACAGTATTTAAGATTGGACTGAGGTGTTGTACACTACATTTACCCAATGTAAAATTCATACCTGCTCCTTTTGTTATTAATAGATGCTTTGACACTGTCAGTGTGATGCTCCTCATCAAATTTAACTTGCTAGTTGTAGCACAAATTGATAATTCTTGGCTGAATCAATCACTGCTGTGATAAGTACAACATAATAACTTTCTAATTTCTTCATTTCTTCTATATTTATTTGTTGATATTCTGTTGCAAAAAAAGAACTATTCTTTCCCTTCTATTTATGCATATATTTATTATTCATTTATTCATTTATATCAGTTTGTACTCATGGATTTCGATTTTATCAAATAGAGTTGATCTTCTATTATTTGTTTCTGATACTCAAACTATACTAGACTTGTCCATTTGGAGCCTCTTCCATCTAAATCCTGGGTATGTTTTACATGTCTGTCTCCATCATTCTTTGAGAAATTCTTTACTTTCTAGCACAAGATATTCTAGACTTATCTTGTACTTCCTCTGCTCAGATCCTGGAATCCTCCATTTCCCCAAGGAACCCTGGTTACTTTTACTGGAGAATGATACTTAAAAACTAGAATCTGGGTAATAGGTATGGTAATTGCTATTGATGTGATAATGCTTCTAGATATTCTCAATAAACAGAGCAAAAAAATGTGTGTTAATGTGTGTGCGTCTGTCCATAATCATCTACATATCTGTATATCTATTTTGAAAAACGCTGTATTACAGATTTTAAGTCTCATCCATCATGAACTGATGTTTATGTATGGTGTGACACAAGTCCATGCACACACAAATAATACATTCAATTGAAAACTGTTTTAGAACTCTTTGTTGACCATGCTTTCCTTTACCAATTGACCTACTTCGGCAACTTTGTCAAAAATAAGTTGACCTTACTTTTCTGTTTCAGCAACCTATTTATCCATTCTAATGTTAATTATGTACTGTCATGAATACTGTAGCTTTAATTATAATTTTGATGTCAGGTAGTGAAAGTCCTTCAATCATAGATATCATTCTCAATATTGTCTTAGTTATTCTATATCCTTTACATTTCTGTATAGATTTTTTTTTGAAGATTTTATTTATTTGTTTGACAGAGAGAGACAGTGAGAGAGAGAGCACAAAAAGGGGAAGCAGCAGAGGAAGAGGGAGAAGCAGGCTCTCCACTGAGCAGGGAGCCCTCTGCAGGGCTCAGTCCCAGGACCCTGGGATCATGACCTGAGCCAAAGGCAGAAACTCAACAGACTGAGCCACCTAGCGCCCCTCCATATAGATTTTTGAATCAATTTCTCATTTTTATAAAACAAGCTGTTGAAATTTTGATTGATATTGCACTGAATCCATACACTAATTTGGGGGATAACTGACATCTTAACAATATTGACTGTAATCCATAGACATGGTACTTTTCTCCAATTATTTGGATATATTTTACTGGTTATAGAATTCTAAGTAGACAGGTATAATTTCTCTGACAATACTTGAAAAATATTTTTTATTATCTTTTAGCTTATATTGTTTCTGAAGAAAAATAGTGATTGTCACCCAGTATTTAATGCATCCTTTTTATCTAGTAACTTTCAAAATGTTTCTATTCATCTTTGGTTTTTGAAAGTTCTACTCGGATATAGTTAGGTCATTGATGTTTCTTTATATCATGCTTTGGGATTATAGATCTACTTTGTTCTTTGTTTTTCATGACACTCAAAAATCTGTTTTCTCCAAATATTTTCTGCACCATACTTTTTCCTCTTCTTTATCTCCAATTACATGTATGACAAGCTGAGCCATATAAGCCTATAGTTTCTGAGCCTTTGAAACCCCATTCTCTTTTAATCAATTAGGACAGTTGCTATTGATTTGAATATGAATTTACTTATTCCTTCCAAGACTTTCTCCAATATTTTCAAAATAATCCTAGTAAAATTTTACTTTTAGATATGTAATTTTTGAATTCTGTAATTTCCATTAGGTACTCTTGATATGTACATAGGTACATCTATACCTATTTCACATGTTCTCTCAATATAAACATATTTTCCTTTGAGTGCTTGAACATTATTTAATATGGTTTACTTTAAAGTCCGTATCTGCCAATTGCAACATGTGGACATCTTGACTTTATGGTTTGTTTAATTTTACCTGTCTTTTCTCTTAACTCTAGGTCTTATTTTTCATGTATCTTCGCATGTATATTAATTTTTCTTATTTTTATCTGAAGTTTATTTATATATAATAAACTCCAGAATCTGTATCTTTCTCTGAAGAACATTTTTTTTTTCCAGTTATGGCAAGCAGTTAACCTGGCTGGACTGATTTTAAGCTCTGTCCCCCTTGTGGCAGAGGGCAGCTAAGTTCACTACTCAGTTCCTCTAGGCTTCTAGCTGCTATGCTGTGCTGGGACATTTGGAGTCTCCTTCATGTAAGGACAGTTCAGGAGAGAGTCAAAAATTTGAGAAGAGTTTATATGCAAATTTGCAGTTTGTTCCCTCTGTGGTTCCCTCCCTTTATTGGGCTCCCCTCTCAGTTTCAATTCTGTCTTAAAGGAAAAAAAAAAAAATCATCATCTGGCTCTTCAAGTCAGTAAGACCGGCTTTTGCTTGAGTTCTAGAGCCCTGATGTCATGTGACCCAGGAGTGCCCTCTGAAAAAAGCTTTATATACAGCAATCTCAACCTGCACAGTTCTCTTCCTTTAAGGGGCAAATCCCTTAGAGTCTCTGCTTCCTTTTCATCAATTCCCTGTGCCTTTAAATAGCTGTTTTTATATTTTCCCCAGAGTTCATAATTTTTAGTCTCAGCTTTGCTGCTATTACTGGAGTTGAAACCAAGTGCTTCATTTTTTATTTCAGTCATCATAAGGCATTATGATTCAAATATTTTCAATCTGTAAAAACTAGCAGCTTTTCCTTACTCTTCTAGGAATAATGATTTGCTATACACTGTCCATACACAAGTGCTTTGATACCATGCACAAAGACCTAATTTTATTTAAAACTAAAATAGCATTGGAGATAAGCATATTTATCCCATTTTATATTGCAGAAAGTAAGACTGAAAGATATTGATTAGGCAAGTTCAAGAAGTTAGAAACAGTGTAAAATCACTCACAGTCATGTCAGACCCTCTTGCTACTCCTTCTATCCTCCTACGCCTTTAAAGAAATACATCTTACGTCTATAATTCAAAAATGTTAATATCATTGATGAGTACCAATTAAACTGTATGACTTAGTGGTTAAGATCATGGGCTTCAGAATCAGACAAACTTGATTTTTAGTCTCTCCTCATCACCAACTCCCTATATGTAATGATCAAATCTACAAAAGCAGATAACATAAAATAAAAGAACATAAAATTGCTGTGAGAATTTAATGTGTCATGCAGAATATCTGAAATACATAGAAAGAACTTAATAGATATTAGATTTTACAGTATCTATTAAATACAGTTTTATTACAAGATACTAAGGAGCTAATGTTGTTGCAAAAGAATTTTTAAAACTGTCTCATGGTATACTTATACAAGACTTGATCTATCACAGCTGGATAAATGATCCCGATAATACAAAATGGAAAGGAAAAAGGAAATGAGCATTTATCAGAGATGGACTGTGTATCTAACACTGAGAAAGGCATTTTAAAATATATTATTGCATTTTATTTTCACAATACTCTGGAAAATAAATAAGACTTCTGTGGTTTTTTTATAGTTAATGAAACTAAAGTTTAGAAAAGTTAAAATAATTTATCTATCAATATAAAGCACTGAGTATCTTGGATACTGTTAGAACCTTAATCTAACACATTCCACTTTTCCATGTTACAAAATTAGACTACTGTGGATCTATAGCAAGCACTGGGTGTCTTAATACTCTTATAATTAAAATACTGTTTGGTGTTTAAACGGTTTCTGAAGCTCCTGTCAGTCCTCTCTCCTTCTATCTCCCTCAATGTAATGTCCTAATTTTCTGCCTTCAAAATTTCATGACAACACAATTCAGTTATAACTTGATCCTTCTTCCTTTGGATCCATTTATTTCATTTTTAACTGGATTGGTTCCAAACCTAATTTTATGTTGTTCAGAAACCTTTCACATAGCACATAATGATGTATTTTACTGTTTTAGGCATTGGGAAGAGTCAATGAGACTTCTACAGTCTTATCCCTTCCCTGAAGGTTTTAACTGCACTGATTTTATTAAATCATACTTACTGTTTTGCCTAGCCAATGCACTCTGGACTAGCCCATGATTCCAGACGGTCTTCAAGAACAGTCTCAAGTAACGCAGTTCAGAACATAAACACCATATTGATATTTCAAAGTGGTTCAGCCATTAGGAAAATGGTCTTGGAAATAGAAAATAAATGTGATATATCAAAGATTGGGAACATTAGTCCTGAAAATACTGAAACATTGATTAAATAGAAATGAAACAACAGTCGAAGAAAGGGATGGTGAGAGCTACAGATGATGACAATGGCCAAGGAGTGATTAGGACACTGAATTCTACTCAGGAGAACTCTTTTATACCACAGATTGGTTTTAGGAAACTTATGATACTTAGTACAGTTTGGGTCCTAATTCCTAAGAGATTAATAAAAGATTCGGGCTCAAAATGAATCATCCATCTCAACTCACAGAGAGAAAAAGAAATAAAAAAAAAAAAAGATACATCATGGATCAGGAGTGAAAAGAAGCTAGTTTTGGTTTCAGCTCTGCCTCTAACACATAAGGATATTACCTAATTCTGTGACTAAGTTGAAACAGGGACATCCATTTAATTTCTTATTCTCTGTGATTCCTGTAAACTAATCTATAACCAGCTATGAGGGTCTGTTGAGTTGTAATTCTTATCTATGAAACATTAAACAAAAAGGACACTTAAAAAAAAAAAGATGTGATTTTTACACACAGGTACAGACTATGGTGAGCGAACACCTGGGTCTCTGGGATCGCTACATGGTAGTTCATTCTCAAGTATTGGTAATTGGAGGGTTAGTGGCATAAATAAAACCTCTCCCAACACACCCTGCAAGGACAGAGTGGATGGACACGTTTCCCTAGCTCTCACTTTTTCATACTTCAGCAGTTTAAAACCTGTATTAAGTCCTACACCTATTAACATAGTCTGTCATTTTATCCCTTTCCTTCTTCCTTTTCTCCCATTATCTCCTTAAAATTTGACTCCAGTCTCTATATGTGTTAAGTAGACATCAGAAACTAAACATCTAAGGAATTTTATCCTTGTTTAATAAATAGTTTTGTGATGCTTATAATTGCTATTGACTCTAAGAAAACTTCAAGCACACAGAAAACTAAGATTAAGCTGAAAAATATGTAAATATATATATAATGATATATATGTAATATATATCATTATTAGTTTTAGAAGCTTGTTAGAAAATATATATTTTTTTAATATATATTATGTTATATATTATATAATTATGTAAATTATATAATATATAACATAATATATATATTAAAATATATATTTTCTAACAAGCTTCTAAAACTATTAATAGAAAGAGCTATCAAGTCTTAAGGTCAGAATCAGCTGATTTTGATAGAGTGTGGGAACATTCTAGGTTTGAGGTATCTGTGGTTATCGTTTTCATTCTCCCCCAAAGGCAAACTTCTCTTTTTCATCATCACCATAAAGCAGGAGTATATTAGGTAGCTCAGAGCATCAGGATTTCAGTAGGTGCCTGGGATCAACTGTCATCCCTTAGCACTTGCCTGACCTTTGGCAAGTTTTTTTGAGATCTCCATTCCTCATTTTTTTGATCTGTTAGTGCAATCTTGCAGGGTTTCTCCCAAGATTAAATGAGATAATATATGTAAAGGCTGGAACAGGACTGAGACAATAGCAGTCATTTAATATGCTTCCTTTTGAAGACTCAGAAAATTTACAATGAGAGAAGAACAGGGAATATTATATATACTATTCCCCCTACTTCTACTGTCTTCTTTTATCTATCTTCTCAAAGAAATCCAACAAGTCCCAGTTCACATCCTACCACTTATAACAAATCTTTCATTTCTCCGAACTCTAATATACTTGTTCACTATCTTATCTGTTTTGGAAAGATAGCACATACTAATTTACATCATATTAAAATGTTTCATTTAGGTTATCATTTATCTTCAGAACATCTTTAATAGTCTCAAGAGGAAAAGCTTCACTATATTTCGCTTTTGTGCTTTTAGACTTTCTTGAGAAAAATTAATTCTCTGTCAGAAATCTGTGCACATTGGAGAGGACAAGTGTAGCCAAGTTGGTAGAACAGAGTGGGATTCCACACATGTCTTTCACAAACCACAAGCGAAGAGCAAGTGTGTAGTATCACTCATGTCAAAGTCAACTACAAGTCATCAATCCTCAACTTGAGCTGTTTTATAGCACTAGAGTCCCTGAGATTCATTCATCAGGAAAAGATGGAAAGACAATAAAACTTGGATGTCAATGAATTTTACCTGAATCTTTGTTTTTGGAAGAGTAGGGGAAAATGGAATTTAATTGGCTTCACTGTTCTCTGAAGCCATACATATAGAAAACAGACAAGTTCTGTATAAGAAATAAAGCATTAAGCTTTACACTTTAACATGCTTTGTAAAAACTGTCAGTGGCAAGTCATATAAATCTTTAGAATTACAAGGTAGTATTGGGGGCACCTGGGTGGCTCAATCAGTTAAGCGTCTGACTTTGGCTTGGATCATAATCTCAGGGTCCTGGAATCGAGTCCTGCATTAGGTGCCCCGGTTAGAGGATGGTCTGCTTGTACCTTTCCGTCTGCCCTTCCCTCTGCTTGTGAGCTCTCTCTTTCTCTCTCTCTAATAGGTAAATAAAATATTTTTAAAAATTAAACGAAATTTTATTTTTATTTTTATTTTTTTTAAAGCAGGCTCCCTGCAGAGCAGAGAGCCTGATGCGGGACTTGATCCCACGACCCCAGGATCATGACCTGAGCCGAAGGCAGAGGCTTTAACCCACTGAGCCACCCAGGCGCCCCTAAACGAAATTTTAAAAAAGAATTATAAGCTAGTATTAAAATTCTACATAAAAGCTTTTTTATTTACTATGAAAAAATAGGGAATTTCGCAAATTAAAGAAACATAGTTTCTATTTTGCATGTATATGACATATTAACCTTGATTTCTACTTTAATTCCATTTTTATTGCATATTTAAAAACTTCAGTGCAGTCCCATTCATAGCTACAAATGCAAAAATTCCATAAACATACTAATAAGTTGATGTTAGTGATGTTCAAAAAGGATTATATGTAATGCCCAAGTTGGGGTTATTCTAGGAATAAAAATTAGTCACCATTAACCAGTTGGTATTATTAATTATATTGACAGATTAAAAGAAATCACATGATCATGATACAATAAGGGAATCTATTTGAAGTTTCAGGTTACAAAATCAATGCACAGAAATCTGTTGCTTTTCTACACACCAATAATGAAGCAGCAAAAAGAGAAACTAAGAAAATAATCCCATTTACAATTGCACTAAAAACAATAAGGTACCTAGGAATAAACCTAGGCCAAAGAGGTGAAAGACCTGTACTCACAAAACTATAAAACACTGATGAAAGAAACTGAAGATCACACAAAGAAATGGAGACATTCCATGTTCTTGGATTAGAAGAACAAATATTGTTAAAATATCTATACTACCCAAGGCAATCAACCCATTTAATATAATCCCTATCAAAATACCAACAGTATTTTTCACAGAACTAGAATGAACTATCCTAAAAATTTGTATGGAACCACAGAAGACCTCAAACAGCCAGAGCAACCTTGAAAAAGAAAAGCAGGAACACCTGACTGGCTCAGTCGGTTAAGCATGCTCAGTTCATGATCTCGGGGTCCTGGGATAGAACCCTGCATAAGGCTCCATGCTAAGCAAAAAATAAATAAATAAATAAATAAATAAATAAATAAATAAATAAATAAAATCTTAAAAAAAAAAAAAGAAAAAAAAGCAGGAGACATCACATTCTAGACTTCAAGTTATATTACAAAGCTGTAATAGTCAAAACCATATGGTACTGGCACAAAAACAGACACACAGATCAATAGAACAGAGTAGAAAACCCAGAAATGAACCAATGTGGTCAATTAATACTTGATAAAGCAACCAATGTGGTCAATTAATACTTGATAAAGCAGGAAAGAATATCCAAAGGGGAAAAGATGGTCTCTTTGACAAATGGTATGAGGAAAACTGGACAGCAACATGAACAAGAATGAAACTAGACCACTTTTTGACACCATACACAAAATAAATCCAAAATCGGGGCGCCTGGGTTGGCTCAGTGGGTTAAAGCCTCTGCCTTCGGCTCAGGTCATGATCTCAGGGTGCTGGGATCGAGCCCTGCATCGGGCTCTCTGCTCAGCAGGGAGCCTGCTTCTCCCTCTCTCTCTGCCTGCCTCTCTGCCAACGTGTGATCTCTGTCTGTCAAATAAATAAATAAAATCTTAAAATGGATTAAATCCATTTTAATCCAAAATCCAAATGGATTAAATCCAAAATGGATTAAAGACCTAAATTTGAGACCTGAAACCATAAAAACTCAGCAGAGAGTACAGGCAGTATCTTCTCTGACACTGGTCATAAGAACTTCTTTCCAGATAGGTCTGCCCCCTGAGGCAAGGGAAACAAAAGCAAAAATTAACTGTCAGGACTACATCAAATTAAAAGTTTCTGCACAGTGAAGGAAACAACCAGCAAAATTAAAAGGCAACCTACAGAATGGGAGAAGATATTTGTAAATGGCACATAAAATAAAGAGTTAGTATCCAAAATATATAAAGAACTTATACAATTCAACACTCAAAAAAAAATAATTGAATTTTTAAAATGGGCAGAAGATATGGACAGACATTTCCCCTAATGGCCAACAGACACATGAAAAGATGCTTATCATCATTTGTCATCAGGGAAATGCAAATCAAACTATCATGCAATATCACCCCCACCTGTCAGAATGGCAAAAATCAACAACACAAACAATAGGTGTTGGCGAAGATGTGGAGAAAAAGGAACCCTCCTCGTGCACTGTTGGTGGGAATGCAAACTGGTGCAGCCACTGTGGAAAACAGTATGGAGTTTCCTCAGAATGTTAAAAATAGAATTACCCTATGACTCAGCAAACACACCGCTGGGTATTCAAACAAAGAATACCAAAACAATAGTTCAAAGAGATACATTCGCCTCTATGTTTACAGCTGCATTATTTACAAAAGCCAAAGTATGGAAGCAGCCCAAGTGTCCATTGATTGGTGAATGGATAAAGAAGAGATTATACCTATATACACATGCATGTATACATACACACACAAACACACGATGGAATATTACTCAGCCACAAAAAGGAATGAAACTTTGCCGTTTGCAACCACATGGACCGACATACAGAGTATATTAAGTGAAATAAGTCAGAGAGAGAGAAATACCACAGAATTTCACTCTTTTTGGAATTTAAGAAACAAAACAAACAAAGGGGAAAAAAAGAAAAAAGAAAAAGAGAGATAAGCCAAGAAACAGACTCTTAACTAGAGAAAACACACTGATGGTTACCAGGGGGTAAGTGGGTGGGGGGATGGGTTAGTTGATGGGGATAAAGGAGGGCACTTGTTGTGATGTGCACAGGGTACTGTATGGAATCGCTGAATCACTAGGTTGTACACTGGAAACTAACACTATACGTTAACAAACTGGAATTAAAATAAAAATTTAAAAAAGAGAAAAATCCTTTTATACAGAGAATAAACTGGTGTACTGGTGTTTGCCAGAGAGGAAGAGGTTTTGAAGGGATGGGCAAAACAGAGGAAGGGAATTAAGAGGCACAAACTTCCAGTTATAAAATAAGTAAGCCACAATAATGAAAAGTACAGCATGGGAAACATAGTCAATAATACTCTAATATCACTGTGTTTACAGATAACTACTCTTAATCTGGTGAGTATAACTTAATGTACAGAACTGTCAAATCACTATGTTGTACATCTGAAACTAATATAACGTTGTATGTCAAGTATGATTCTATTAAAAAAGAAAAATCCATTTAATATAATTTAATATCTATTCATTATAAAATTCTTAGCAAAATAAGAATTAAAGGGAACTTTCCTTATCTGACTTAAGATTTATAAAAGTCTACAGAAAAGTTCCTTGTGAATAACTAATCTATCACTTTAATTTTGGAATCAAAATAAGAAGGATTAACTCTACTTTCATTCAACATTGCATTATATTTTAGATAATGCAACAAGACAAGAACAATAAATAAAATATATGGGTTGGAAAGGAAGGGAAAAATTACCTCTTCCCAGGTAATATTATTATATGCAAAAGAACTTTAGGTAAATTTCTAGAATTAATTAAGTAGTTCTATAAAGTTGTTGGATATAAAATTGGCATACAGAATACATTCCTACTTACTAGCAACAGTAAGGAAAACAAAATTTCAAAAAATTATAATAACATCTATCAGTATCAACTTAGATATAAACTATATATCTATACTTAGAGTAACTATAAACACATATGTAAGACATCATCTAAGAAAATTATGAATTTAGAGTACTTATATATACTTAGAGTACTAAGTACTTTAAGTACTCTATACTTAGAGTAACTATAAACACATATGTAAGATATCATCTAAGAAAATTATAAAAGTTTATTGAGAAATAGTAAAGAAATTAAAAGTGGTTAACTGATCAAGATATATGCCATGTACATTAAGTTGAAATATTATAAAGAATTTAATGCACTGCAACCCCACCCAAAATCTCAATAAATTTGGCAGTATTTGATAAGCTTTCAGAATTGTGAGCATCAAAACACTGTTGAAAAAGAAGTCTCATCAAGATATACGGACTTATAATGATCTACTAATTGACAAACTATATTCCCACACCGACAGGCACTTGGAACTAATAGAACAGAGTAAAAAAGCTCAGAAACACACCCATTTATTATGGGTACCTGATAAATACTTAGCACCATAGAGTAATGGAGAAAAGCAGGCTCTACAGAAAATGGTTTGAGTCAAGTGGTGAGTGGTGGAATACATCTAAGTAGAAAACAAAATAAATGGGACTTAGATGGCATTCTGTATAAAATTTGTGTTGCTGTATATGGGAAATACATACCCATTATGCTTTAAGAAAATTTCACAAGAGTATATCTTTATTTTCTGGGGTAAATTCTACTGTATGAAAACCAAGAACATCTGTGCATCAAAATTTACCACGAAGACAAGGGTAAATACAAACCAAAGTATGGAAGAAAATATTTTTTAAAGTATAATTAAAGACTAGAAAAATAAAAACGACAGAACTCCTACAAGCATTAATAAAACGACAAGATCTTGAAAGATGGGCACTTTACAAAGAGCAAATTCAAATAGCCAGTCACTTTTAATAATGAGGGAAAAGTAAACTAAAACAAGATATTACTAAAAACTCGAAGAGAGCAAAAATTTTAAAAGTCTGACGATACTATGTATTGGTGAAGATATGGACAAGAAGAAGTCTCATTTCCTGCTGGTGGGAGCAGCAACTGGTACAACCATATTGAAACGCCATGTGGAAATACCTAGT
The DNA here is from genome assembly GCA_004024625.1 of Mellivora capensis. Classification (NCBI taxonomy): domain Eukaryota; kingdom Metazoa; phylum Chordata; class Mammalia; order Carnivora; family Mustelidae; genus Mellivora; species Mellivora capensis. The sequence goes on from PISX010006100.1 coordinate 89,001, forward strand.
AAACCTGAGAATGGGAAAAACTTAACGACACAGCAATTTCACTTCTCAGTATATACTGTAGAGAAACATGCACATGTACAACGGTATGTTTATACAAGATACTCCTGGCAGCACTTGGCAGCACCGTTCTTAAGAGCCCCAAATGTCCATCAGCAGTACAACAGACCAATAAATTGTGTTACGGTCATAAAATACTCAGCAATCAAAATGAATAAATTACAGCTACACATATTAAAATAGATGGATCTTACAAATAAGGAGTATCAGATGTCAGCTGCAGAATAACACATACAGCATGATAGACGCTCAAAAACAGGTAAAACTGTTATTTGAGTGTATGTATATATAGATGATATATATTAAAATGCAAGGGAATAATTCTCAGTCAAGTTAGGGATACTGGTTACATCTAGGCAAACAGAGGAATTTGCAATTTGGCAAGACACCCTAATGTTGGCAAAACTATCTTCTGATTTGATGGTGTTTACATGAGGCTCACTTTACAAGCATTCATTAAATTGCACAATTGTGTTTTATGCTATGTGTTGCATTTATTGTTTTTTAAGATTTTATTTATTTGACACAGAGAGAAATCACAAGTAGGCAGAGAGGCAGGCAGAGAGAGAGGGGGAAGCAGGCCTCTGATGAGCAGAGAGCCCCAAGTGGGGCTCGATCCCAGGACCCTGGGATCATGACCTGAGCCGAAGGCAGAGGCTTAACCCACTGAGCCACCCAGGCGCCCCTATGTGTTGCATTTAATGATAAATATAAATAATCTTAGAACTATAATATCTACGTAATTGTGGCTATGATCATTTATGTAACAATTACTTTAGTAGGATCATTTTAATAATATCAGTTACAAAGAAGTCCCACTATTCATAACAGAAAGATGCAAAGTTGAGAGTTGTCTGCTGTTTGTATCAATGAGGTCTGATGCAGTATTTGTCCCAGGGCAGTTTGGTGAGAGCAGATAGGCTATGCAGACCACTGGACATTCTGATACATAGTAATTTAAAAATAAAGACTGACAGATATCAGGAGCAAACAACATAGTGTTTATCTCTAAATTTCTCTCAATCAACTACAATTGAGAATAAAAAATAAACAACTTCCCCACGTTATATATCAACTGCATTTGGTTAATAGCATTCCTCAGATGCTAATTTCTACTATAAGACTGCACAATTTATCCCAATAATGTATCCTAATAACGAGTTTACAAAAGCACTCTTTTAGGTGAAATTTCCCTTAACGACACACGAACCACAAAAGTGTATGTAAAAATTGAAATGTTATTACCCTGACCAGGACTATAAACACATAAATCCAATCAGATTTTTCTTAGAGAGAAAAAAAGTGAACATTTTGCATAAGCTAGAAAGAAAACTCATCATAAGAAAATGAAAAAAGTGAATCAAAATGTCTTTATCACATAAAGTACCTTGGAAGAATAGGGAAGATTGCCGAATTTTATTTTGAGTAGTTAAGGACTGACATTAATCACTGTAAGTCCAATTATTTGTGGTCCTCCAGCTTAATTAAATGTTTCTAGAAAATAAAATGGAAACCTTCCCAATCAAAGAAACAGACTCTTTTTTTTTAAAGATGTTATTTATTTATTTGACAGACAGATCACAAGTAGGCAGAGAAGCTGGCAGAGAGAGGTGGGGAAGCAGGCTCCCTGCTGAGCAGAGAGCCCGACGTGGGGCTCGATCCCAGTACCCTGGGATCACGACCTGAGCCAAAGGCAGAGGCTTAACCCACTGAGCCACCCAGGTGCCCCAAAACAGACTCTTAATTACAGAGACCAAACTGATTGTGTGGGCTGAGAGGGGGGGAGCATGGGTGACACAGGCCATGTGGGTTAAGGAGGACACTTGTCCTGATGAGCAGCAGGTCATGAAGGAAGTGTGGAACCACTAGATTGTACACCTGAAACTAATATTGCACTGTGTGTTAACTAAGAGGAATTTAAATAAAAATTAAAAAAAAAAAAAAGGAAGCCTCCCATCTGGATCTTTCAACTGCCTTTTCTCCCCTAAAATACTTTTCTTTTTAATTTTTTTTAAATTTATTTATTTGTCAGCGAGAGAGAGGGAGAGAGCACAGGCAGACAGAGAGGCAGGCAGAGGCAGAGGGAGAAGCAGGCTCCCTGCCGAGCAAGGAGCCCGATGTGGGACTTGATCCCAGGACGCTGGGATCATGACCTGAGCCGAAGGCAGCCGCTTAACCAACTGAGCTACCCAGGCATCCCAAATACTTTTTTAAAAATGGAAGTAATTACTACAGAACCCATCAGGTGATCCTTGATTTTTCACATTTCTCCTCTCAGAAATGCGTATCTTCTTCCCAGACATCATTCCCCGATTCCAAAGACTGGTGTCGTGGATTCTTAAGGACACACTTGACACTAAAGGGGTTGGCTGTTCTGGGAAAGATCTCGCATACCTCGGTATGGTTTTATTCCGTCTGGTGCAATGGTGCCATCTACAGACGTGATGGCACATTTCCACAAGCTTCTCTGAAAGGACGCAAAAGAGATGAAGTAGTTCAAAAGATGTATAGTTGACCCTTGAACAACATGGGTTTGAGTTGAGCAGGTTCACTTATACGCAGATTTTGTTTTTGATAAATGCAATACAGAACTATAAATGTATTTGCTCTTCCTTATGATTTTCTCCAAACATTTTTACTACACTGTAAGAATATTGTATATAATATATGTAACACAAAATGTGTGTTAATCGAATGCTTATGTTATCAATAACGCTTTCAGTCAACCATCAGTTATTGGTAGTTAAGCTTTTGGGGAATCAACGTTATACATTGATTTTCAATTGTATGTGTGGGGGGGGTAGTATTTCTAACCCCTGTGTTGTTCAAGGGTCAACCCCTATGTTGTTTTACCCTGATTCTTTAAATTTTGTAATATTGGTTCTTTTTGGATTATAATACATTATAAAAAGAATTCATTTCAGTTAGATACTGTGAAAATGCTATGTAAAATCCATGCATTCATAATCCAAGGGTGTTCAATCCCTATGCCTAAAGACAGAAAAATATACCTAGAGATGGCATTATATTTTCGTATTTTGAAGTCTATTACAAAATAAGATGGAATAGGTGTATGATAGGGGCCTTTCCAGAAAGCGCTTAAAAACAAGTTAAAATTCAGGGATGCCTGGGTGGCTCAGTTGGTTAAGCGGCTGCCTTTGGCTCAGGTCATGATCCCAGCGTTGTGGGATGGAGTCCCACATCTGGCTCCCAAGGAGTCTGCTTCTCCCTCTGCCTCTGCCTGCCACTCTGTCTGCCTGTGCTCGCTCACTCTGACAAATAAACAAGTAAAATCTTAAAAAAAAAAAAAGTTAAAATTCAAAACTAGCTCAGGTATAATAATCCTGATGGAATTAATTCCTAAATTGGGTGAGTAAGCTTTCAGAACAAGAAAAAATAGGAAAAGGAGAGACAGAACTTGAGTACAAGGGCTTGATGTCTTTCTCTCCTCACCTGCCTGCCCTTGGGGTTAAGTTTTAACTGAGCCACACCCAGGTAAATCTAAGGAAGCCACACAGCTCCAAAGGGGTAGAGGAAGGATTCAGAACCTCCTGGTTAACTCCAGCTGAACCACCTTTCCACTCTACCACACCCCGAAACCCCAGGAGAAATCCTACAGGGCTTTAAAAAAGGAGCGAGGGGACCAGGCACCCTCACTTTTCTAGAGTAACTTACACAGTGTCTTCTGCGTGGCTATAAAACATGCACTAATTACACACCAACTGCTGAGCTCTGTTGCACCAAATGTTTTTCTTGCAAAGACACACTATAAATAAAAATTTTAATAAAATATGATCCAGCGAACAGCTGGTTCTGGGGACGAAAGCATACAAATGAATAAGCAGTTAATTATCTTCCCCTTGATTTCAGCGCTGGGTGAATTCACCCTCTCCTAAACCAGACAATGGGAACCCATGGTGAGTAGCCCCACTGACGGCATCTCTGCCCTCTCAGAAACTAAATCCATCTTGACCTTCATAGCCCTCTAACTCCTGCTAATTGTCCAGGCATAGCTTCCCTATCAAGGGAAGAAAGAAGAATCTCTCTGGGGGTGGGGGTTGGGGGCAGGGGGAAGCATCTCCTACAATTCTTCTATAGACATTCATTTAGCCATTCGCTGGATATGCATGCATTCATTCAACAAATAGTGTGTCATAAGCAGAGCACACACAAATTTGCACAAGACTAGCACAGTCCTTGCCCATGAAGAGCTTACAGCAGAAGGATGCATATGGGAGGCAGTATAGTCAAACACAAATAAATTACACCCAGTAAACCATAATTAAATATTTATTAAATGATGCCCTTTCTGGCTAACTTAGCCCTTATTGATCCCTCTGAGGACCAGAGCACTTAGACTGTGTAACATTATTTAGCTAGGTAAGCTTCTGGAAGACTGGGGCAATAAGTGATAGTCCTCTGACTGACAGCATTCAGCCAACAAGTAAAGAGACCGCGAGCATCAGCAATCAAAGGCGACCACATTCCAACAAGAAGCCCAGAATGAACTTCAGTATTATATTTGTAAAAATACAGACTATTATGCAGCAGGTTCCTCTGTCTCACATACCCTGTTAAAGTGAATTTATGAGGCCTATAAATGGGAGACAGATAGATACGGATGTGGATCTACATATACAGAGAGAGACATAAAGAGAAATGGATATAAATATAGACGTTCATGTGAATTTCAAGAGTTCTTTAAAGTATTCCTGAAACTTACATAAAACCTTTCAGTTAAGATAATCTAAAGATCTTGGCCTAAATATCTATTATCTTATCAAAACCAGTATAAGGAAAACCAACAAAACAAAGCAAAAAACCAGTATATACATTGACAGGATTTAACTCTTGGGGGAGGAGGTATTTTAAATGCTAGTATTAGCTAAATTTCCAAAAAACAAACAAACAAACAAAAAACAACTCTACTTTTTAAAAATTAATTTTCTAAATTGGTTATGTTACTTCTAATCCAAAATGTCATGTCTTGCTTCTAAGGAGGAGATACTGAAAGGAATTTGAATAAGGTCAGTACTTGGCACCTTCTCTAAATATCTCCCCTTATGTTCAAAATTTGGCAAACCTCATCAACCCCTTCCCCTACTTTCCCACCCACGCCTCACCTGAAAAATGTGTGTAAGGTCACCTCGGATACTGACCCTGCTGGCTTCCAGACTACCCGGGACTAACTCTGTGTTTACACCAACCACCTAGTAAGGAGTAGGATTCTGTTCTGCAAATGTGCATTACTTTAGTGGGGGGCTAGAGAGGTTCTTGCCGTCCTGAGGGTGGGGCTTGGCAAGCCATTGCACGGGCTCACCACAGCAGCTGAAATCTTGGCAGTCAAAAGCTAATGAAAATTTCAAAGGTACAAAACTCTTCTCAGAGCTCCAGAGAAACAAGAGAGCTTTCAGCAGGATCCTAACAGGTGCATCAAAGTAATCCAAAAGAAAAAAAGAAGAAGAAGAAGAAGAAGAAGAAGAAGAAGAAGAAGAAGAAGAAGAAGAAGAAGAAGGCGGCTTCTTGGATCCAGCAAAAAAATAAAAATTGTAAAGATAAACATGCACATATAAACCCCATGTTATGTGTCAAAAAACTCCTTTCACTATTTAGCGTATCACTGCAAGAGGCTCAAAATAGACCTGCACAAACTACAGGGGTCATCAAAGTCTCAGGATTTTTTCAGGTTTGTTTTTGTTTTTTTTTAAGATTTTATTTATTTATTTGAGGGAGAGAGCACATGAGACAAAGCCTATATGAGAGAGAGAGAGCACAAGCCGGGGGTAGGGGGGGCAGGGGGAAAGGGTGGGCAAGGGTAAAGGGAGAAGCAGGCTCCCCGCCAAGCAGGGAGTCCAATGGGATATTCTATCCCAGGATCCCCAGACCATGACCGGAGCCAAAGGCAGGCGCTTAACCGACTGAGCCACCTAGGCGCCCCTGGATTAAAGAACAAACATACGTATTGATATGCCACACTTAGGAATTTCTGCTTCAAATTACAGCCATGGAGCAGCTGTCACACTTTGGGTGTCAACCACACAAAATATATTTTGTAACAAGCAAAACGTGGGAGACAATGAGTACAGACTTCATTTGAGCTCTGTATTTCTTGACAGCAATTCAAAGAGGTCAAGGTGTCTTTACCAAGATTCTCTTGGAAACCAGGACAGAAGGAATCAAAACAAGAGCGTTCTTCCTTCTCAAGCCGGACTTCATGTCTCCCACGGAGTTACATATGACATTATGCCAACAAGTAAATGGTAATAACAGGAGGAAAAGAAACTGAGGAAGTTAACCCTCTCCATCTGTTGGGAGACAGGGCAGGAGTGTTGAAAGGGGGAGGAGTAAGTACGAAGAGAAACAAACAACATGGCAATTCTGGAAATGATGGACTATACAGCAAACAAAAATGGAAGAAATTCTGGAACTAGAAGAGGACAAACGGGACCTTGATGTTGATTCTACTACTAGATTTAAATGTGTGCCAAGTTTTAAAGTTTTCTGGGCCTTTTCCTCCCCATTTGGAGAACATGAGAAATAATACATGTTCAAGCCCTTTCACAAGTTGTACAGTACAAATTAGCTAGCATTAAAGTGCTTCAAAAATATTTTTCTCATCAACTATATTTCGGGCTGTTCTATTTCTCATAATCCTAGCAGTGTTCCTCTATCCAATACTTCCAAAGCAACGGGAATGCATACTTTTTTTTTTCCTAAAAAAAAAAAAAAAAAGGCATCGGAATATAGAGGGGCAGGATTTCATGGTTCTAGAATATAGGACAGGAAGATTTCATAGAAACTAAAAAGACGTTTTTTATATTTATAACCTGGACTTGTACAAGCATTATCCTGAGTCTGTGCTAGTTAACTCCACCTAGGTAATGCATTTATAAATATTTTCTTTATTGCAAGTACGGATCTTTCTGCTCAGCCCATAAAGCAAGCTTTCAGGTGCTGCACCCTTGCTTTGCTCACAATGCCTCTGATTTGTTTCATTGCGCGGGACTCCTCAAACTGTCGGAGAACATCGACTGGGCTTCATTGGAACAGCAGCGCCACGTTGTGGTCACACCGAGAAAATGTTCTGAGACCAACGCTAGGGCAGGCGTACTTACACAATAGCTGTGATGCTCTCAGATCTTGAGGAAAGAAGGTGTCATCCATGTGTGACTTCCATATACAGGGTCATATGCGGAGACCAACATTTTTGGGGTTTCCTATCTGGACTATGATTACATAACACAGTTCATACTGTACCAGTCACAAATAATGACTTCTTTTTGCCCTATAGCAGCATTTTATTCAAGGCAATTTGTACCAGAGAAATAAATGACTTCCTATCAGATTTTTTTAAAAGAAGTAATCTCTCAAAAATACTGTAAATATAAAGTTGCTTTATGTTTATGGTATTGGTTAACAATGGTCATAAAATTAAAATAGACAGCAACTGGATGATTACGGTAACTATACTACTTTAGAGTTTATAGAAATAACACTGGCTTTGTTAGATTTGGATTTAGCTCCATGTGATCAGTGTCAGTTCAAAGGTGCAAGCAGAGAGCTGAGCTCTCAATAGATCGGATGTGTCGGAATCCAGGATAATGACAGAAAGGAAGCCACGAAATCAGAGCTGGCAGAGCTATAATCAAGAACCAGTGAATCTGATGCACTCTTCTCTCCTTCTATTGTATTTCGGTCCTCCGAGGCTATTTTGTCATGTTTGAAATCATGAAAAAGCAGGATTCATCCTTATGGCAAAAGAGATGGCTGTGCCTTTGGGATGAAGGAAGATGGGGGAGGTTTCAGAACTTTTACAAGAAGATGTACTGAAATCATCCACAACTCATTTTCCCCCAGAAAGAACCATATTAAGTAAGTTAACAAGAACAGATTATGTGGTTCATCACGCTTATGTAATCTTAAAATCAGATCTTCTTAACTTTATTCCAGACTACACTAATCCCATGAGATACCTATGCAGACACTGTTTTGTTGCCAAATGCTTTCAAGAAACAGCAAATTATACAACTGCCTCCCAAGAATCTACTTACATTGGCCTATTCATTGCTTTTAAAAATCTTACGGTAGAAAAATGTGCTTAATATTTTTAAAAATATTTCATCTCTAAAATTAATTAAAATTTTAATTGTCCTTGGTGCTTCTCTGAATATCTCCCAAATCAAATGGTGGAAAATATTTCTTTGTATGATTGATCTTCCACTTGGTTGGTTTCCTATTCATTTATGCCTATATTGTTTAGTCGATCAATTTATTTGACATGAGTGCATTTATAATTATTCACTAAAATGCCAACAGACTGTTATCCCTTAAAAACACTATTATTACCACCAGTAATTAAATCTGTCAAATTTAACCTAAAACACATATATGGAAGTAAAATGGCTGGTTCTTAGATCACTAAGAAATCAGAAGTAAAAATGAGAAGCAGAAAAAAAATTGTTGGTACTTCTCAAATTGTTTTCCAAAGGATAATGTTGACTAATTAATTTTTAATGAGAGTATTTGTAACCTTTTACCTAGAAAAGAAAACCTTCCATCGCAATGGGACGTCTCTACGTACGCGTGTGTGTGCCAATTTCATTTATAAGTTTAATTAACTTATTGATTTAAAATTTAATCTCTTTTCATATGGAATAAAATTTATGTGATAATTTATGATATCCAAAAAGGAAATTGAGGATTATCATAACCCTGTTTAGATAACTTTTCTTTGTATCTATTTTATTTGTATCTATTTCATTTGTATCAAAAAAAGTAAAATCTATTGCTTCTCAAAAGTTAGTGTCAAAAAAAAAATTAAACACATTTTAAAAAATTAGTGGCAAAAAAAAAAAAAAAACAACAACAACAACAAAAAGTTAGTGGCCAAATCTCAGATTCGTTTTGAAAATGAAAATAATGGGTTGATTTTCAATGACTATAATTAATTAGAACTAGAGTAGGACTTAGTCTGCATTCTTAATAGACTCGGTGAATCTGATATTTGTTGTTTTGAGAAGCAGACTTGGAGAAGCACTGATCTATTACAAAAATTACTCTTCTCTTACAACACCCAAAAAAGGAACACACATTGAATTCATTGGAACCTATTATAAATAAATCCACATAAATGGTGCAAATAAACATTTTGATGTAATGTAAAATTCTGATAATTTGGGGTACTGCTTGTAATATTTTTAAATAAGTCAATTTACTTGTTTGGTTTCTTTCTCTCCCTTTTTACTAAATAGCGTGTATATGCCAGTTTAAAAAACTGTATTTCTATTTCCCACTTCCCCTAATTAATATACTTACAGCTTCTAGCTCGTTTTTAGTTAAATTTTCTATTGAATTTTCTTGTGCCCAAGTAGAAAGGAAGAATGAAAAAAAAAATGCAGCAGCATTTTGGGTCTACTCTTACAATTTAATACTCATTCTTAGAGAACTTGTTTAAGCTTTATTTCCTATTCTGTAAAAGGAGGACAATATATCCCAGGGTTATTGTAAGGATCCAACAAGATAATTCATGTGAAAAGTCTTTAAAAAATAAAGAAGTGTAGTTAAGAATATGAGGCATGGTCCCCTGTCATACACTCATTTGAATCATCCTATGAAAGAATGGATATTCGGTTGTTTAAAAATAAAATTTTAAATAAAGATAAAATGACACTAAACAAAGTAAAAAATAAAATTAAATAAAAATTAAGAACATCAAACCCTGTTTCAGCTACTCTATAGAGAAAAAAATGACTTCACTAGAGAAAAAACTCATTGCATTTGTTCGACATTTGATTCAACAAAACAAAACATGCTGCTTAAATTTCACCGAATACTTCCCCATTTAGGAGGGGGAAGAAGAAACTTAGTCTACTGCTGAAAAACAAAACTTTAACAATGTTTTTTCTTTAGCTGCAAAGCTAAACAAAACCAGGGCCTTTGATACAGATACTATTCCTGGAAACCCTCTGCCACCTAGTGTACAAAGGTGAAAGTCATTCTCGGGACGCTTGCATGCTTACATTTAGTCATCAGAGAGTTATCTGTGCGTCTATCCAGACTTGAAGTTATCATTTGCAGTGGGAATAAAACACACTGCATTTTCCAGAAAGCATCTGGCCTGAGAACCAATATAGCATTTCATCTTCATTTTAGCAGCACTTTAAATTAAAATCTCATTTATAAATATTTTAATATGGCAGTAAGAGACTCCTGGGTATGTTTTAGTCTTTCATTAATACACACCTCTTGTGTGTTGCAAGATACATGCGTACTGAGTAAGTTCCTTCAACCATTCAAAGTGCTAATTAATGATCCAATAAAGCAAAGCCTAGGGTATCTTAATGGCAGCAAAATACAACTCTTTAATTGGGAAAATAAAATATTAAATTTCCCTTTCCAATTGCTCTTAAACATATGCATGAAATAAGTATCAAGGGATTAAAAAATTGCAAAGATTCTTTAACCATAGTTTTACATGCACAGTATCTCCCCACCTCCCATTTCAAGCTTTAGATTTAAATATTTTCAGCTCAGTTTTGCATGGAGGGTAGAACTCAGAGGTTGGCAGTGAAGGAGTATACAAAGCTGAATTATTAAAATATATATTTTTAAAGTAGGTATTCTTTTTTTTAAGATTTTATTTATTTATTTGACAGGGATCATAAGTATGCAGAGAGGCAGGCGGAGAGTGAGAGAGGAGGAAGCAGGCTCCCCGATGAGCAGAGAGCCGGATGTGGGACTGGATCCCAGGACCCTGGGACCATGACCTGAGCAGAAGGTAGAGACTTTAACCCACTGAGCTACCCAGGCACCCATTAAAATATTTTTAAAGTGAAATGTCAAGTATACCATGCCATCTCTCTTAGCCCTATCTTTTTTTTTTTTTTCTTTAGCCACTTAGTTCTCTATCAGTTTGCTAAGTGGTGGGGTGGGGGGTAGAGAGGTAGGGAGGGGGAGGGAGGGAGAGAAGGAAAGGGGGAGGGAGAGATGGGTAAAGGTTATGCCCTACCAAGTGGTTTAAAGAAGTAATGCTTCCTCTCACCGCTGCAACAGCCCACGGTGAAACAGAACTCAGCACAGTGCCTTCATTCTCTGCTCACTCCTCTACCTGACAGTCTGAGAGGAATTCCGTGGCCTGCATTTCAACCTGCCTGGTCAGGTCTGCTACTGACATTTCATCTCCCTCCCTTCAGCTGCCTCCACCTGAGTGATGGCTCCCATGCACACATCTCCAGCAAAATTTCAGTCTAACAGGCAGGTCTTTCTTGTACTTTTGCTCTGCTAAAACCCCCTCTTGGAGGAATTCAAGATGGCATAATGACTTGTTATTCTAATGTGTTACGCAATTATTGAACTGTCCTCCCGAGATAATTTAAGCACCCTAGATGCCATTAAAATTAGCAGGAAGTATCAGGCAAAGTGCTAACAAGAAGAAGAATTCATCTTTTTTTTCAACTCACCCAGCTGCCTTTTTGATGGCTAACAGCAACTGGTAGCAAAGAGCATGTATCAGTTAAATAAAACATTAGCCTTAAGCCAGAGATGTCAAGAGAGTCTTTTAAATTACTTGGCATGATAGCTGGTTGGTGAGCGTGGAGATAAAAATCAATGTCATA
>PISX010006101.1:0-19079 GCA_004024625.1 Mellivora capensis
TGAGGGAAATTGGGGGGGAGATGAACCATGAGAGACTATGGACTCTGAAAAATAACCTGAGGGTTTTGAAGGGGCGGGGGGTGGGTGGTTGGGGGAGCCTGGTGGTGGGTATAGTGGAGGGCATGCATTGCATGGAGCCCTGGGTGTGGTGTAAAACTATGAATTCTGTTACGCTGAAAAGAAATTTAAAAATAAATAAATTATTTAAAAAAAATATAATTTGTCTGATATGAAAATTGCTACCCCAGCTTTCTTTTGAGGTCTGTTGGCATGGTGAATTGTTCTCCATTCCCTCACTTTAAAACGGGAGTTGTCTCTAGGTTCAAAATGAGTCTCTTGTCAACAGCAAATGGATGGGTCCTGCTTTTTTTTTTTTTAATCCAATCTGAAGCCCTGTGTCTTTTGATGGGAGCATTCAGCTCATTCATAGTGAGAGTAACTTTTAAAAGATGAACTTAGTGTCATTGCATTGCTTGTAAAGTCCTTGTTTCTATAGATGGTCTCTGTTAATTTCTGGTCTAATTTATTCTTGGGGGTTCTTCTTTTATAGAATCCCCCTTAATATTTCTTACAGGTCTGTCTTGGTGGTCACATGTTCTTTCAGTTTCTGTCTGTCCTGGAAGCTCTTTATCCCTCCTGTTCTGAATGAAAGCCTTGCTAGATAAAGTATTCTTGGCTGTATGTTCTTCTCATTTAGTACACTGAATCTGTCTTGCCAGCCCTTTCTGGCTTGTCAGGTCTCTGTGGATAGGTCTGTTGTTATTCTGATGTTCCTCGCTTTGTACTAAGAAATCTCTTCCCCTTTGTTTCTCTCAGGTTATCTTCCTTGGCTCTAATGTTTGCAAGCTTTACTATTTTATGTCAGGGTTTGATCTATTTTTATTGATTTGGGGGAGGGGTCCTCTCTGCCTCTTGGACACAAATGCTTATTTCCTTCCCCAGATTAAGGATAGTCTCAGCTATGATTTGCTCAAATATCCCTCCTGGTTCTCTCTCTCTCTCTCTCTCTCTTTCTCTCTCTCCACCCCTCAGGGATCTCAGGGATCTCAATAATTCTGACATTGGAACATTTCAGGGGATCCTTGATATCTCTAAGTCTATTTTCATGGGCTACTAGCTGCCTATCCCTATTTTCCTCAGTTTTCTTCCTTTCTATCTTCTAGATCTTTTAGATCACTGACTCATTCTTCTGCCTCATTTACCCTGGCTGTCTCATTCATAACATAACATCTCATTCATAACATTTTTAAGTTCAGCCTGATTATATTTCACTTCTGCCCTTAGAGATTCTATATTGTCACTAATGCTTTTTTCAAGCCTAGCTATTGGCTTCATGATTGCTATCTTGAATTCTGTCTCTGACATCTTACCTATATCCATATCCCTTAGTTTTGTTGTAGAAGACATTGTCTCTGGTTCTTTTCTTTGTTGGGTGTTCCTTATTCTAGTCATTCTGTAGAGTGATAATTGAGTGAATGAACAGAGTCCAAAATATCAACACGACCCAAGCAAAATTCACCCCAGGAAAAAATCCAAAGTGGTAGAAAGCTACCACAGGTATGCAAACAAAGCCAAGATGATCTGAGACAAGAAAAAAGAAAAAAGAAAAGAGGGGCTGGGGAGAGGGATTATAATCTTTTGGGGTGGACACAAGCAGCGTGATCTCTACATTCCTGATTATTTTTGGACTCTGTGTTAGAAGACACTATATCCCCAAATTGCAAATATATGTGTATATATATATATATATATATATATACATATATATATTCAAGATAAAATTGAATAGAGTGAAAAACAGGCTAGTATGGAGCATAAACCTATAAAGCATAGGTGTGAAAAAAATAAAAGTTAAAAAATGACTTAAAAACATAAGTTGGGAAATAAGAATCTATTTGAAACCAAGACAGGATAAAAAAAAGAAAAAAGAAACAATAAGAAAAGAAACTAAAATAGAAATGTAAAATTTTATCCTGAAGTATAATCAAGTCATGAGGGAACACCTGGAGTTCCCTTTATTTATTTTTCCCTGGTGCTGGAATGTTATGGTCCTGTGGAAATTGAGCTTATCATTCACCTGTTCCTCCATTCCATCTTCTGGTGGAGGAAACTGCTGCTTAGCTCTTAGGTTCTTAGGCATCCTTGCCTGAGTGGAGTTGCCCCACTCATTTTCAGGGAGATGAGCTTAGTGTGAGCTGGTTGACTATGTGGCTGTTGTTCCCTGGCATATTAGAGAATCAGAGCAAATATGGACCTGTGGGAATCTCCAGCTCAGAGCTGCAAGGTCACAGTCTGCCCCTCTCAACAAATCCTCCAGATCAAACTGTCTCCAACTCTGAGTGTACCAAACTCCACAGAGTCATGAAATTCATGCCCACCACACCTCTCCTGTGGGAGTCTCAGGGACCTGAGAGTGTCTCTGCACTTTGTGATTCTGCAACTGCTAGTGGCTGTGGGCTCATCTGCGTATCCTCTTCTGCAGCTCCCTGGTCACACTTAGTGCTTCCCCAGTGTTATTTCATGGGCCACACCTGGAGAGCTGTTTCCCTGCCTGTCAAAGGCACAAGCCATTTTATATCACCCCTCGGATGTTAAACAGCCCACACCTTCTAGTCCTTTTCAGGGTGGTCAGGCAGAGAGCACTCTCCCTACCAGCTCTATTCCTAGTTTACAGTGACCAGAGCTGAGAGTCCTTTCTGGCTTGCTCATCAAAACCAGTCTCTCTGCTCCACTGCTTGGACACTCTATTGGCTCAGGCTTCCCCATTCTTACTGAGTCCTCTGGAATTGTGAGACCACAATGATCCACCTAGAATTCTGCCCTATTCACCCCCTGTGCCCTTTTCAGAAAGGGGTGCCTCCCACTAGAGCAGACTTCCAAGGTCCTGATTTTTTTGTTCTGGTGTCATATCACTTGCTGGTGGCTGGCTTGTGGCGGTTCCCTCCCCCCTCCATTCATCCTCTGATATCTCCCCCAAAGATTCAAGGTTCTGTACCTCCTTCTCTGCAAAAAGTAGTCATTTTTCTGCTGTGGCGATCCCAATAAATCTTACATCTCGGGCTGAAGATATATGTGTTCAGAATGGTTTGATAGATATCCAGCTAAATTTGAGGGACCAGATGAAATGAGGTCCACTCCTCTGTCACCATCTTGCTCCCCCAGTAGTGTGTTAAAGTTTTATTCTGTTTAGTGTCTCAGTATACAAAAACAAACTTACTTCTGATTCCCTGCCTTGGCACATACAGACAAGAACCTGGTGTAGTCCTTCAGGAAACCCAAAGTGCAGTGAACTACTGTCACCTGGGCCTGGGAGAAAGCTGAGGGAAGGAGTAGTTCAGTGTAGGGGAAAGACCCTCCTGTGCCTTGTCTACCCTTTTGCACAGTGTCTTGGGCTCACTTAACTCTCTCCCAAGCAGCTGTGTAGCTCTAGTGTGCCTAGAGTCTCCCCTTACCTCTCTTTGCCCCTCCTTTTCACCTGAGCATGGCAGAGTTTTGTACAGAGCCTGTCAGTCTCAAAAACATGCACCTTTCCTCTTGAGTATGGTCCATCCCTCCAACAGCCCACCAGGGACACTTTACCTTGAACTTTGCATTGGACAGTCCATTCTTTGATCAGTGCTGGATTGTAGCTGCAGAGTTATTGAGATTACTATTCTTCTTTGGATGAACTTTCCTAGTCAAAGTGGAAGTTTATGAACTCCTGAAAGTTACCATTTCCCAAAATGAATTCATCCAAGACAAAGAGGAGGGGAGAGCTTGAGGACCATACAGATTGAGAATCAACACATTTTATGGCAAGTGTGAAATGAGATCATACTTCCTTATGCTTGAAGCTGTGACTGTACCACCTTGCCTTTTGAGGCTGTTAGATCTAAGATCTGGAATTTAAGCCAGGTTTTTCTGGTCTCAGAGATGTCAGCCAACAAAGGAGATGGACCCATGAGGTAGACGGTCTTTTTACCTGAATGCACCAAAGCCTTCCTTCTTGCCCATGTCCCTGCTCCTCAAAGCAAGAGTCCAGCCTATAGTTAGGCCTAGCTTTAGGAACTTGTTTGGCCAATGCAAAGTAGGGGTACATTCTAGAACTTGAAGTCTATACTATAGGTCTACTCAGGTCCCTTGGAATCCTTGCTTGGGGGGAGTGCAGTCTTGGAACCTGGTTGCCCACTGGTATAGGCTATTTGGTTGGAACTTCAACTGAGCTCCTAGCTAACAGCCAGAATCATCAAATTCTAGTCCCATGAATGAGCCATCTTACACCTCTAGCTCAGCTGAGATGTTTCATGACTACAGTCCTTGCTGATATCCACACATGAGACCCCCATATGAGAAATACCCAACTTAGGCCAGTCCACCCATAGAATCATGAAGAGTCATGAACAGCATACAACAGTAAATAACCAGAATGGGTAGGGATGTATCAGCCTGCATTTTGTGTCTGGTTATTTTTCTGTGATTTATAGAATGGACCACAGCTCTACCATGTTGGTGGCTCTATTTCTAGACATGACAAAGTTGGGAGGAGTGGTGGGCTTGGCCCAGTGGTCCCAGACAACTTTAGAAACCGCTAGGCATCTGAAACCACAAGCTCAAGTTCTGGAAAGGCTGACTTGGCCTCTTAACAACCTCAGTTTTGTCTGTTCTCCTGATTCATTATGTTTTGAGCTTTTGTAATGAAGAAGCTGAATGCTTTGGGCATAGACAAACAACTGGTTCAGAGGAAAGATCATTTGTGATCTGATGGCCAAAGAGATTAAAAGGAGACTTGGCTGAAGAAACCTGGAGGTTTTGAAAATGATTGCTGACAATATAATCACATGTGATCTCAGCAAGAAAGAAAAACTGATATTCTGACACCAGAAGCTGTTGAGTAACTCAGATTTTGAAAGGGTACTTACAGGGGCACCTGGGTGGCTCAGTGGGTTAAAGCCTCTGCTTTCGGCTTGGGTCATGGTCCCAGGGTCCTGGGATCGAGCCCCGCATCGGGCTCTCTGCTCTGCAGAGAGCCTGCTTCCTCCTCTCTCTCCCTGCCTGCCTCTCTTGCCTACTTGTGATCTCTGTCTGTCAAATAAATAAATAAAATCTTAAAAAAAAAAGAAAGGGTACTTACAGAAGGGCTTATCATCAATGACACATACTGTCAGGAGGAATGGACTTGTACAATTTGTGCTGGGAGAGCAAAAGCAGAAACTAAGCTGTGGCTTAGAAAATGTTAGGGATCCAGCAAGAGGTTTTCAAAGTGATATTTGGAGTAAGTTCTACATGGTATGTGTCGACTCTGAGCTTGAGACAGGTGGTGTCATGCTTAGAGGTGAAAGTGTGAATACAGAACAATTTAACCCACACTTATACCTGCCTTTTCCTTGGAGGAGGGTGATGTTAACCTCAAAGGAATAAGACAGAAGATAATTAAGAGGGCTTTAACACCCCAGATAAATGAGTCTCAGTTTGGGGATGGAATTTGATGGTGTCTTCTGATATCCTTTGGTAGAAATATGAAGAAATGTAGGCTCCATTATGGTACATTGGGGTGGATTTATGGCTGATGGAATAACACATGGTTTGTAAATTTGAAGTGATGTATTAGGGTTCTGGACACACAAGTTCAGTGAAGGCTAGAGGGGATCCCATCTGCCCCTGTCCTATACACAGTAACCAGGACCCTGAACTGTGCCTCACCTCTCTGCTCAGAATTCCTTGTTTATCACTTTGGTCACCCACTGTCACAAGTTTGGAAGGAAAGGTAACCAATGACTATCTTCTTCTCAGAGAATTGGTGTCCAATATTCCTTATTTGAGCTTCCTCTTTATTCCCAATTCTTGCTGTTACAAAAATTCCCAAATCTTTGGTGATTTCACAATATAATTTGTTGATTTTTAGTCTTTTCCCTATTCTGGCTAAGTATTAGCTTTCCTGGTTATGTTCATTATTTACTATCCCTTTTACATGAGGTTTCCAGATTCCAACATGTTATGGCTATTTTCTCTTCTCCTGTTCTCCCCGCCCTGTGGGTTCACAACATTAAAAAAAAAAAAAAATCCTTAACGAGTTTTAGTAAGATTTCCACAGGAATAGAGAGTTGCATTCAAGCAACTTCCTTAGCCTGGAAACCTGTGTTTTGTATTTCCAAGAGTCAAAGTATAATACTGCTCATGAATATATCGGATTGAAAGATCCTATATAGTTTTTCAGGATGGAAGCTTGATAATCCCTGCTGCACTGGGGCTTTTCTGAAGAAAGTTGAACTCTGCAAAGTCTATCACTAACTGGGAGTTTCTGTGGAAGTTTTATTTCCATTTATCAGGTAGAAAAGACCCTGACAACAAAGGGCATTTCAAAATCACCCCCGAGCCATTGGGTCCACAATACAGAGAGGAGATGTGATTTTGGATGTTCAGCCATATGTCTCCCAGCTTTCACCTTCCCCTCTCCCATAGTTTGCTATGTTATCTCTAAGTATCTCTTCCATCTTTTTCTTCTTCTTCCCCCCAGCTTTACCTATTAGTAGGCACTGTAAATTTCTTAAGTGTTATTAAGTAATAGAGATTGCAAACATTTGAGCAATGTAGTCTTTGCACACATAATATTTGCACACAATATTTGTGAAATTTCAGGACAGAAAACTAATCTGTTAGGTTTAGCATTTAAGTTACATAATATGTGGTTTGACTCCATTAATGCTTGACATGAAATCTTAGTTCCGACCTTTTTGTATGCTTAGAATGAAAGACATGTATCAACTTAAAAGGGAAATTGACCCAGTAGTCACTGAAGTAAATCCCCAAGTATAATTGTTAAAGACGTGGCAACTGTTAGTCAAGGGAAAGGACAGAAAAAGAATAGGAGAGTTAAATCATATTACAGTCCATGAGAATGTTCTTGTTCATTGTGAGCTGGTCTCATGGAAGGAAGTGCTGCCTTTGCTGGCTCACTGGGTATTAGTTGCACATTAGCCCATGGGAGAAGGATGTCAGTACTAAATGTGCTCAGATAGCTCCCTTCTATTAGGGCTTAAAACACTCTAAGTCCTGTGGCTGGCTGGCTGGGTGGGGTCTCATTAATTCACTGGCACCATTTCAGAATCCAAAGTATGGCTCCTAGTTTCTGGCTCTTCTTTCTTTAGAATGAGAATGTGAAATCTCTGAGTGAGTCCTATATGCTCCACTCAGTGCTGATGACTTTGAATGTCCTACCATTGTTTAGAGACTCTCATTCTAGGTGCAATATTGGCAATCAATCTAAATTTGTAATTTGTGCCAGAAGAATGCTTTGAAAATTCAAGATGACAAGCTAGTGCTTTGGAAGATCATATAGTTGTATAACAAAACAGTCCAAATTAAATAGTCATAGTAAGTGGTTTTTCCCCTCCATATCCAATCTCTTTGTGATTTTACTTGTTCCCACTCATTACTATTTTTGGTGAGAGGAAATTCAGTTTACCCCTCATTCCATGGCCTCTCCTAGCATTCATTTCCTTTGTTCATCCCTTCAGTCTTCAAGGGACAGCACTTCCCAGAGCTTGGGTGTTGCTCTTGGCTCTGCCATTATTTTAACTCAATGATCTTAGTAGAAGCTCTTAACCGTTCTGATCTCAGTTTCAACACTTGTAAATGAATGGTTTTTACTAGATAACTTATAGTACTTTCCAACTCTGATATTCTGTTATCATTTTCCCCCTTCTGCCATTTTCTCACTGGCCTTGCCTTTCCTTTTTTTAAAAATTAACATAAATGAATTATTTGCTTCAGGGGTACAGGTCTGTGAATCATCAGTCTTACACAATTCATAGCACTCACCATAGCACATACCCTCCCCAATGTCCATAACCCAGCCACCCTATCCCTCTGCGCCCAACGCTCCCAGAACCCTCAGTTTGTTTCCTTTGCCTTTCCTTTTTGTTGAACTTGCTGATATTATGAGGATAATATCCCTCATTTTTCCTTGTGTTATTTCATTCATACTCTCTTCCTTCTTCCTTTATACTATCATTTATCTTCCCTCCCTGGTCCCATAAGTTGGCTTATCTACTTCTGGGGCTTTCTGTTGTTTTCTTTGTTCTTCCTCTCCCTACTTCATGAACCAGTCCTCAAGGAGAATGAATTAAGTCTTGAAATTCTTTCTTCTCTCTCTCTCTCTCTTTTTTTTTTTTTTTAGAAAAAGGTTCATTTACTTATGAGAGAGACAGAGAGGATTCTAATGTGGGGCTCAGTCCCACAATGCTGAGATCATGACCGGAGCCAAAACCAAGAGTCAGATACTTAACTGACTTTGCCACTCGGGTACCTCAAGTCTTGAAATTATTTCTTAATCCCAAGGTGATATGCATATGTATAGTTTAAGAGGTTGCATTATTCGTTCTAACACTTTCCAAACATGTTCTTCATCCTTCATTTTGGAAAATTAGCTTAAGCTTTATTATGAGCATACATACTTAAAAGTATACAGTGTGTTTGTCTGCTCTTAATGAGGGCCTGAGAAGGATGAGGAGTATTTGTCTTTTTGTCCCAAACATGGCTGAAACATTTAGTACAAATGAATCCTAGCAAATGTAATATTCTTCCACCTGTTTTGCCAAAAGTATAATTTTCCAGTTTGGCCCTATATAGCAAAATCTATAATGCTTACCTAAACACAGAGACCTCAGAATATGAGGGTGGCCCAACAAAATATACAGACTTAAATGTGATGTCATAACAGGTTTTCCTTTGTCTCATGGTGAGTTTTAGAGACTTGGTTTTCTTTAAGTTGTTCTTTCCAGCCAAACAGGCATCCTCAAGAGAAAGAATACAATAATCTTGGTGTCTAGAGAATAATAAGAATTTTTCATAGTTGATACTTGAAAAACAGCAAACTTATATATTATTCAAATTAATGTCACCATCAATTTTGGTGGCTGCACATAATGACTGTGTGTTCATGATGAAAACTTGAAATCTGTCAGTTATCTCCACTCTACTTATTCCCATTTTTTTGCTAAAGGAACTACAGTAATGGGGGGGGGAATATGATCCTAGATTCTTACTTTTCTGGCTTCTCTATAACACATTTGTCATAGTGACAGTTATATTACAAGCCAATTAGACATAAGCATAAATCTGTTGTGGATCTCTGGGAATGTTTCTTCTTTCCTGAAAAAGGGAGCAGATAGAGCTGATGTGTTCTTTTCTTCTGCTTCCTGCCTTGAATGTGAATGTAATGGTTGGAATTGTGCAACTATCTTGCAAACATGAGGGAAAGAAGTTCAGAACATACACCCTGGCACTACTGAGTTGCTGAACCAACACTAACAACTGTTTACATTGAAATTTATTATGTTGAAAAGTGAACCCTTCTTTTAAAGCCATTATAGTTTGGTTTTCTATTGCAGCTATGTGCTTTTCTAACCCATAGATAATCTCTCAGATATTTTATTGCAAAGAAATGATATCTATTCTTGTTCTTCTTCTTCTTATAGACAAATACACACTTCTATTCATTTACTGTAAACACCATTTTCTGGAAATCTCTGTGTCTGTCAAGAGCCCACCCAAATACACATTAGTTAGAACAAGTTTATTTGGAGGACTTGATGGGGTCTCCCTGCTCAGAGCCAGCAGCAGGGTGACTGGAGTAGAGGGAAAATTATCTGAGGAGGGCTTGTGTGTAGGAAAGATTCATCTCAGGGAAAATCTCACATTAATACCATGAGGAAACACCCCAGTGCTTTTCTGCTCAGCCAAGGCTTTCTCCTTCCCGCTCACTGCCTGACCTGCTATTTTGGAGATTATCATAAGGTTCGCCCATTTAACCGTCATAGTTTGACATGGTTAGACTTGAAAATCATGACTTTTTCCTTGTCCCAGACATGAACAAATCAACTTTGATCCTTTATCTGCCACTCCCTCTCTAATAAATTAGCAGAGTTTACATAACCCACAGTCTGGTAGTTTATACTGGGCATCATTAAACACTATTATGCAGCTCCATTTCTTGGCATCAGCACACATTTTTCTAGGTGGAATTTTCCTTCTGGTGGTTAGTGTGTGAAGGCAAAAAAATATTGACGCTCTCTTTTGTATGACTTTTTGAAAAATGTGAGAAGGTGATAAATCTTGCTTTAATAACTGCCAGACAATAGCTGACCAGCAGAAGGTACTTATTAAGTGCCAGGCAATGAGCATAGCATTCTTTATGCACTATCCCAATTAATTGTTATAATAAGTATAAGAGGTAGGTATTATTATTTTTTCCACTGACAGATGAGAAAAAAGAGGCTGTAAAGTGTTGGATAGATTCAAGATTATTTGAGTTTAGGGTCTGCATTGTCAATAGTATCTGTGTTGCAAGTGTCTGGAGAGAGGTAGACCATAGTCCAGATTCTCAACTTTCTTGGTTTTTGAGAGGTTCCTGGTATCTAACATGACCAGGGTGGGGCAGAATTATATGGTCTGCTGATCCATATACTTGGGTTTTAAGACCAAATTATTGAATTTTCAACATGGTGGCTGGGAACTAAAAGTTCATGACTTATAAGACTAATTTGTTCCAGTTTTCTCAATTTTATGAAAGAGAAAAATTAGTCATGAATGAATTAAGTGATCTATCCAAATTTAATTATCAACCATGATCATTCAGGCCTCTTGACTCCCAGTTTAGCACAGATTGTATTAGAGGGGCTGAATGTTCAATCTGTGTCTGCTTTCTCATCAAAACTGCTGTTGATTCCTCTGTGGCAGTGGTTCTCAAAGAGTGGTCTGCAGACCCTTGGAGCCTGGGACACTCAGCCCATTTCACTGTTGCAGTGATGATAACGAAACAGTAGTGGGCAAAATGCTGGCTTCTGGTCATTGTGTTTCTTCACATGCTCCCAGTGAAAAACAAACCAGCAACGACAAAATTAGTTTCAGTTAAGTCTGTCCTTGGAGTGTCTGGGTGGCTAAGTCAGTTTGTTAAGCATCTGACTCTGGATTTCAGCTTAGGTTATGATCTCAGGGTCCTGGGATCAAGCCCCATGTCAGGCTTCATGCTCAGTGAGGAGTCTGCTTGAGGATTTTCTCTCTCTCCCTCTCCCCCTGCTTATGCTCTCTCTCTCTCTCTCTCTCAAATAAATAAATAAATAAACCTTTAAAAAAATAAAAGGTCCTTGGGGCGCCTGGGTGGCTCAGTGAGTTAAGCTTCTGCCTTCAGCTCAGGTCATAATCTCAGGGTCCTGGGATCAAGACCCACATTAGGCTCTCTGCTCAGCAGGGAGCTAGCTTCCCCCTCTCTCTCTCCGCCTGCCTCTCTGCCTACTTGTGATCTCTCTCTCTGTCAAATAAATAGATGAATACAATATTTAAAAAAATAAAAATAAAAAATAAAGAGTCCTTGGTGCAGTAAAAATTAGTGATTGTGTTTCATGTTGGCCCTGGAGGACAGGTCCTGTTCACATTTTGGGTGATGAATAGGAAGTCTGCATCAAACATACCTGCTGTAAACCTGAGCTGCAGTAGTCATCTTGAGGGAAGTAACACCTGAGATTGAACTGTGAGCTGAACTAGCTGCTTTTTTCATGGGACAACATTTTTACATGCAAGAAAACTGACAGAAAAATTATGATTATTTAGATTTGAGTATATGACAGATGTTTTCTCACAAATGAAGGAAATTAGTCCATTTCTTTAAGGAAAAGAACTGATTATATTTGTTGCCAATGATACACTTTGAGTTTTAAAGTGAAACTAGAATTTTGGAAAACGTTTATTCATTGTCATAGGCTTAACAGCTTCCAATACTTAAAGATATTTCTAATAAGAGATAATATTACTGGATGTCATTTTTAGTATTATGTAATAAAATGTTCAGCATTGGAAGATCTATATACCTCAGTGAACCTGTATTTTCAAATGACCAAATGTATGATGTTTCAAAATCATGCAAGAGAGAAACAAATGGATTTTAAAATAACAGTGTGAAAAGTTCTTTTTATATGGTTCCAGATTCTACATTACAATGCATCTTTAGGAAAAACTGTTTGCCAAGTTTTGGTATCTTATCAAAGAAGAATATCTACAGTTGTCTGAAAAGGCATTGAAAAATATCCCCCCTTTCCCAATTACATATTTACATATGAGTGAGGTTGGATTTTCTTTATATTGGTTCGTACTTGAACCAAAACAACATATTGCAAAAAATTGAATATAAAGCTGATATGAGAGCCCAACCATCTTCTTTTAAGCCAAGCATAAATGAGATTGGCAGCTATATAAAACAATGCCACATTTTTTGGTTTTGTTTTGTTTTGGAAAACATAGTTTTTATTCATAAAAATATACATGTTAACATATAATAAATTTATTATTTTAAATGAATGAATTAAATATTTAAAACCTGTGTGCATTCATAAAAGCTCTTTGTGGGGCCCTTAATATTTTTTAAGCATATAAAGGAGACTAAAGTCTAAGAAGCTTGAGAATAATTGTCCTAAGGAATTGGTAAAGAACCCTAAGGGAGTTCTGAGTTCTCTTTCATCCTCTGGTACCTGGGGATGGGTGACTAGACTCTAAACCATTATTTTCACTATGTCATCCAAGTGGGGTTTTGATACTCCTTTGAGTCCTAGAATTAATGTTTTTATTTTCTGATGGGGTCCAAATCCTCTGCACAGAATTGAAACTGGATTAACCAAGAACACAAACACTCACCCTAAGCCCTGTTTCTTCTGTCTAGGCTGATGTGGTGGGTCACACAACAATGTGGATCTTAGCAGAGTTATCTATCTTGAAGAATATCAGGCCTTTTAGTGGAGCTGATGGAGTCAAAATACTCTTGCCCAGATTTTACTACTTGAGAATTCTGGTTTAGAAAGTCTGGGACTTAGTGCCTCTCCTTCTTTGTCAGTAAAATGGGGATAAGAGAACCAGTAATGGGCATCTCTTTCCTACTCTATTAGTGATATCACATTGGTAGCTGGAGATTTGTCATAATAGATATATTTACACTACACAAATTGGAAAATACTGTGAATCAAGGATTTCATCTTTTCCTGGAACTGCTATTAAATATTTACCAGCACACCACTGCTTAAACTCTTATTACTTTGTAGAGAAACTAAAGTCAATCAATGAAAATAGTGTCTGTTGGTAAGTGCTCAATAAAAGCTAATTGTTACACTTTGCAGGTGCATAGGTACTTCAGGAATGATTATTTTGGTAAAATAGGATCATTACTCTGTCAAAAACACATAATTATTCAATATATGAAACTCATATGGTAAGCATCCTCATCAGCCTTCTTCATAACCCTGGACTTCTGGAGTTGGGGTAATCAGATACAAATAACATTGGTGCATATAGACCCAACTTGCTTTTCTTATAGAGAATGGGGTTACCAGCCCTACACAGACAAAGGCTTACAGCTTTGGGACCACTCAGTGGCCCATACCTTGATCATGTTGCTGGTGCAAAACCCAAGGTGACTTCTGCTTCTCTTTCTTATAATATTGAGTAAAAAAATGACTTTTCTTTTTTCTTCTATCAGCTACAAGGGTGGGTTCAGCTAATGAAGGGCTCCTTTTTGTGCTTGTGGGTGGAGATATCAGGAAAAGGGAAGAACTTTGTAGAGCTAAGAGAGAATGTCACAGGAAGGACATTCACAGACAGAGTGAACCAGCTTTGTTTTGCCACTGGCTTCATATATTCATGATAGGACCTGGAAAAGGAGCTAGGAATTCACCAAATACATTCTCAGCTCTCAAGACAATGCCATCCCCTCTCCACCCAGGGCTTGATCCAGTTTCCTCAGAAATATCTCAACAGTAAAGTTCTTACTACTTCTTTTTAGAGGCAATTCAAATATTCTCACAGTTGTAGCATTGAAAAGCTTGGCTTGAAATGGACCTAGATATTTTCTTTCCATTTTGCCTCTTGATTTGAAGAATTGGTCTTTTGAAAATGTTTGAATCACTGAATTTTGTGATAATATAAGTAACAGTGCTTGTTTTTCAATGGCAAGGTAAACATTTTCTGGAATCCGTACTTTAACATGGTTGGCTCAAAGTTCTGAGGACATTCTTTTTGCTTACAGACTCAGAACCATAGAGCTCCAGGCACTTCTAGGTTTTATCTAGGTCAGAACTTTGCCTCCAAGAATGAAAATCTGAAACAAATGGTTATCTCATCTATCAGACTTTCCTAGGAACCAGTGCATAAATTTCTCTAAGTCATTGATTGCCAGAACTCATAAACAAGTTTGATCTTAGGTAGATTTGATTTAAAGCATTTGATTCAGCTAAATCAATTTTCATTTAGGAAAAAAGAAGGAGGAAAAGAGCAGGAGGAGGAGAAGGGAGAGGAGAAGAAAGAAAAAGGGGAGGAGGAAGAGGAAGAATGGAGGCACACTGTCCGTTTTAAAATATGCTTGTTTTTTTTTTTTTAATTTCTTTTCAGCGTAACAGAATTCATAGTTTTTGCACCACACCCAGTGCTCCATGCAATCAATGTGTGCCCTCCATAATACCCTCCACCTGACTCCCCCAACCTCCCTGCCCCCACCCCTTCAAAACCCCTCAGGTTGTTTTTCAGAGTCCATAGTCTCTCATGGTTCATCTCCCCCTCCAATTTCCCTCAACTCCCTTCTCCTCTCCATCTCCCCATGTCCTCCGTGTTATTAAAATAGTGCTTGTTTAATTACTTTTTCAGATTAAATCTGCAGTTAAATGAGGAAGCATGATATTAATTTGGTTTATGATTGTATGGTTACTAATTGAGGTAGATACTTGTTAAGTTATTACAAGGTGAAATGTCTCTCATTAAACATATTAATCATGGATTTGGAAGGAATATTTTTACACATTGTAGTTAGGAGGACAGCCACTGTCACAATTAAACAATATACATTTAAATTATTTTGCTTAACTAAACATAGCAGGCTTACATATTCTGTATATTTATCCCAGGTTTATTTTTATAAAAACAGCATATGGATTTTTAATCTGTTCCAAATTTCTAAATGTTACATATGATCCTTTAAATTACAACTTAATTGGGCTTTCTTCCAGGTCAACATAGAAACATATAATGATGAATTATGGAGTTTACTCAGTCTTCCTCCCCTTCCACTTCTTCCTTATCTTTAAACTAGAAAACAGAGAAGTTTACTTGTTTTTCAAACCGTTAAATAGTTTTCTTCAATTTTAACTAAAGTAATTCAAAAGAAGAACATGTTTTTATAACTGTAGACATTTCTGATATTAAAATCATCATCACTTTAATAGCTGCTGATGAGTATAGGTACTTAAACATCTTTCAGTAGTTCCCTTGGGACATTTTTTAAATAACTCAAGCTCCCAGCTCTATCTTAAATAATATTCCCTTGGTGCTAAAGCATTTTAAAGTTGGACCCCACGTGAGCTGTCAACATCATCCTTCCAGTGTAACTGCTTTTTCTTCATAGTTGTTGAGGACACTGATATTAGAGCTAAATATTTGGAAGATGTTCAAGAAAAAGATCTGGAAATAAGACATAACAGGCACATGCTATTTGTAAACTTGCTTTGACTGTATCATGTTCTATTAAAAAAATTCCTGTCATGATGGCAAATTTCAGCTTCAACACAAAGAAAAAACTACCTTTGAACACGTTTGATCAAACGAACATTTCAGTTTTTATATTAAAAATTAATTTTCATGTATCTTCTGACACACTTTAAAGTTCACCTCCCACTTTTTTTTTTTTTTTTGTCTTTCTATCTACAAGATGTTCCCTAGCCTTACCTGAAGGCAAGCTTTCCTGGAAGCGGTCTCCATATCCATGTTCTACTTGTCTAGTGAGTTCTGTATACTTCCTCAACAGATTCTTCCCCTCAGAAACCTCTAACAAGTCTTTTTCCTCTTACTCCATATTTGACCATCTTAGACTTTCCTGGGCTTCTATGATCTTGTCCTTGTGATCTTACTTTCCTGCACTCCCTAAAAGGCACTTTTACTGAAGCCAGTGATTCTTCTCAGTGTTTCTCATGTGCGTGTGACTTTCCTTCTTTTCCTTCTTATTTATTCTTGTTTCTCCAACCTGCCTTGTTTAAAAAATCTTACTCAAACACTCAAACTTTATAGCAGATGCTTTGTGTGTGTGCATGTGTGTGCCTGTGTGTGTAGGGGGCAATTGTGGCACTTATAGGAATTTGATGAATTATTGACTTTCTCTTCAGAACTGCTCACACAAACACAAATGTGTGTACACTAAGAAGGATCATGGTTATACTGAGTGTCCATGGACTCCAAGTTATCAAACCTTGCTGGAGAAGAGAAAGGCTAAATGGCTTAACAGGAGAAGCCAATGAAGGAATGTAGAAGGCTGCATGTATTATTACTTTAGCTAGCCCTAACTACTTTTGAAATAGTCACTGTTCTCCAAATATTTATCTTAGTTCTGTCTCTTTCATTACATTGTAAGTTCCTTGAAGGGACAAAGGACTTTGGATAATAATACAAATAAATTTTGATTAAACAGGTTAAAGTAGATATAGTTAAACACTTGTCAGTCAGTCAGCATTAAAATGTTAACCAAGACATGTTTTGTTGCATAAAAGGACAATACCAGAAAACACCTGTTTCTGGATGAAGCTAGATAAATGTGGTGATAGCCTATTCCATGATTTTAATGAAGGGAAAGTGGGGATTTTAATTTCATCACACCCATGACTCGAGGGGTGCCCTGCTGAACTCCCTGCTCTTACAGGATGAGTGAGGACCAGTAGGCAAGGAGAAGTTTGGCAAGTAAGAGAGGAAACAAAAACTAGCAAAGAAATTAAGAAAAATAAAGGAAAAAAGAAGGAGAAGAGGAGGGAGCTACTGCGAAGGACAGAAAGAGACAGTGTTCTGCATGGATGGAAGAAAAAGAGAAGTAATCAAGCTAAAAAAGGTTTTCAAATTCAAGTTTGTTAACAAGTTTTTGAACAATTATGCATTCCTACCTTTTGAGGGTTTGCTACTTTTCACATCTTTTATCACTGATAGCCATAAGAAGTGTGGCAGAAACACATTTACAAGTTCAAGTTAAGTGCTGGCTACTATGGAAACTCATCTGTTAAGTTTGCTTGGCCTCAGGACTGGTTGGATTTTCTTCTTGGTTTGCATTCGTCTTTACATTCTATTATTGCACCAAGCTCCAAATAATACTTATATGCATTTTTTCATGATTCAACTAATAACTTCATTTAGCAGCCTGAAATTAACTTCATTAGTCATTACCTAATCATTATCTCTTTTTGGTGGGAGTTCACAGTGACCTTGCCTTTGCTGGCTTCTTCCAAAGAGCCCTATCCTTAAAAAGTTATCTGATAAATTTTAAAAGGTCAGAGGATAAAATATATATATATATATGTATATATATATGACATTTAATGAATATTTGCATATGCATTTAATTTACTTGAAGGAAGATAAAAAGTAGCTATTACCAAAGCAAACATAATAATTTCCCTAATTAGTGATAAAGCTGGAATAAGTATTTTGAGAAAGTTTGAATCAATATGCCAAGAAAATATTTGTATAAGATTTAACTATTGATTAGTACCTATTTGAGTTGTCTTAATTGACTTCATTTTTAATTATTAGATCCATATTTGTTTTCCTTCTGGGATTTTTATATTTATAAACATACATGGACTGCAGGCCTTTTTATTAAATATGGTAAGGGAAAGATACAATGAAAAACCATGTTCTAGGTCAGGGTTTTCCAATGCCAGGTCCTCAAAATGTTAATCTAAGCAGAGCTGGCAAACTTTATCTCTAAAAGGCCAAATAGCAAATATTTTAGACTGCAAACCACAGGGTCTCTGTTTTAACCACCCAATGGCAACTTTGCCATTGCTGCAGGGAAACAGTCATAGATGTTACATAAACAAAAGGTATAGTTGTGTGCCAGTAAAATTTTATACAAAAATAAGAATAAGTACATGCAGCTTATAAGAATATTTTAATGAGTATAAGTAAGTCAGTTGGGACTGTGGATTTGAGCAGCTATTCTATGTATAAATTGGGGAAGTTTGGGTTTACAAACCTTTCTATGTGTCTTGACTACTTGGAGGCTTTTGTTTTCTCTCTTTATTCTAGATTCTTCCTTCAGTAGCTAAGGCTGCTAAAGGAGGGGTGTTTCTGTAGATTTGGGTCAGCGAACTATGGCAGCAGGCCAAATGTGGCCTGCTGCCTGTTTTTGTCAATGAGTTTTTATTGCTGCTTTTGGGCTTCGTAAATGATTTTAGTAGTTGCTACAGTGTCCTTATGGCCTATAAGGCCTAAAATATTTACTATCTTGCCCTTTACAGAATGCATTTGTAGAACTCTATTGTATATAATTAACTACAGTCTTAAGTTGAAGGCAAAATACAACGAAGTAGGTTGTATATCATAAACACTCAATAAATATTTGTCTCATGAATTTATTGTTCATATAACCTGATAAACATGTGAACATAAAGTTACTAATTATTATAACATCAAAAGTAATTCTCATTGTATGCCCTAAATCACATGAAGCCACTTTCTCTGGCCTTATGGAAATACCACTTTGCCACTTACCAGCCAGAAGTGCTGCTCCAGGTCAAGCCTCTCTCATCATCAGAATGACAAAGGACCAGAAGAAAGTGAAGAAAGAAATAAGCAAGAGGAGGTATGAAAGAGCCATTAAGTTAGAGATTATATGCACAAATTTTATGATTAAAAATAGGCTTTTAATAATTTAAATAAGGTTTTTATTTAGAGTTCTGAAATGTGGGTATTTACAATGCATATGACTGTCATTTCTTCCCCTGTAAAGGTTTGGAGGCGGGTCAAAGCAGTCTTCAGTAGACACCCCAGGTGATCTCACTCTATTGTTTATATATGTTGCTATTTTCCCCCCTAGTTTTTCAGACTTTGCTGGATGCCAATTCATTGTCCTACGAATATCCCCAGTATGGGTTTCATAAAATCAGCAAAAACTAAACCACGGGGTTAATGTTTAGAGATGCCTCCAATCATTAGGTCCCTCCAATGAAGAAACAGATGAGACACTAAATTTGTATTTGCTCACAGTCTGCCTTGGAGGGTCATTTTTGGAGTTATCTTGTCATTTTCTGTGC
>PISX010006101.1:19179-68129 GCA_004024625.1 Mellivora capensis
TTTTTTATTTCTTTTCAGCGTAACAGAGTTCATAGTTTTACACCACACCCAGTGCTCCATGCAATGCGTGCCCTCCACAATACCCGAATGCTTTAACAAAAGTTTTCATGAGGACACACCTCAAATAAAGCTCCATGTATCTGCAGAGGCTGCTTTGCTCATTAACTCAAAAAATATCTATTGTGAACCCACAATTATAAGAGATAAGTGAGGGGTGCATGGTGATGAAAAAAGCATGCTCCTTGCTCTATAGGAGCTTATGATATGGCCCCATTGTCTTGGCAGCCTTAGTCTGTCTATGCATTTGGAGAATTTTTCTTTGTGGAAAGATTCTGTGCACAGGTCTCACCTAGCTACTAAGCTGACACTGATGAACTCCCTTTTTTTATTCAGCTACAATAAAAATGTGAGTAATGATAGGGATAGCCCAAGCGTTTTAGTGCCTTTCCAGCAAGTCAGAGGCTGCCATTGACTGAGCAGACACTGGGAGATAGTGCTCTGGGGAGGAATTCCTTGGGAAGTGGGAGCAAAGTCTGTGGCCAATATGCTATGACAGTGTGGCTCCAGATGAAAGATGAAATGGTAACAGGACTGTTTATAATTTTTTTCCTATAATACTATCCAGATATGCTCCTTGGGCATCCAGAAACTAATCTCAGAAAGGAAAATGACCATATAAAAGAAGGCTTCCATGGTCCACAAGGGAGGAGAGTAGTTTTGGATGGCTCCTTCTCAGGGCAAGCCAGCAGTCCCTGTAGGGCCTAAGCAAATGTGAGGTACTTGGGGCCCTGAGCATGGTAGTGGTGACTAGAAATGCATGGGCCACTGCAAAGTCAGATGGACTTTCCGTCCAAGGTCCACCATTTATGGTTTTTGCTCCAAGGTGCAACTTCAGCGAAAGCAAACTACCTCTCTTTTCCAACCTGGAGAAGTTGGGTGTTTCATCAATGAAGAGGATCTTGATTGCTCGTGAGAGTCAAGGAGAGGAGAATCATTTTGGAGAGAAAAATTGCTGTGTAGGGGAAGAAAAGATAGTGGGTACCCCTCATCTCTCCCTCTGTGTGTGTGTGTGTGCCTGTGTGCTCACACACAACTATGACTGTGGGATGAACACTGGCCTGTGCCCTAGCCCTCCTCTAATACCTGACAGTAGAAAGGAGTTATATTTAATATAGTGACATATCAGTTTTCTTCCACCTTCAGAGAGAGAAAACCAGCTTCTCTCATAGTTGGTGGATCTTATTGCATTGTATTTGGCCACTGCCTCCAGGATATCTGGTGAGCTCATTTGTAGGCATGGTGAGATGAAGGGAACCATTTTGCACATATCTACAAGGAATTTAAGTCTTCTCCTCTCATGTGGAGAGAGGGATTCTTGGCAGAAAAGATAAGGTTTTGTCTTCAACAGCCACTTACAATCAATCTGTGGAACTCCTCTATGAGGAGGCCCTTGGTATTGGCCCCAAGTCAGCACTTGCTATTATAAAGACAATTGAAATGCCAGTCAATAGCTTCCTTCAAGCTCTCAGGAAGGGCCTGGGTCTTGCAGGTCTGCCCACTTCCAGAATACCATGCACTCACAGGCAGGAGTTGTGGGGCAGAACAAAAACATTACTTATCTTTACAGTGTTTTTAATTATGGGATAAGCATGTTGGGGCTGCAATCCAATATGTAAGTATAATTCTATTTTAAATTAATGCACACCATCTCCATGCCATCACTCACATTAATTCTCCCAGTTCTAATGGGAAGGGAGAAAATGTTAAGATGCTCCAACAGAGGCTAGAAACCTCTGGCTTCCTGGTGAAGGTGATGGAATGGCAGAGTCCTGAAGACAATTTTATGAGTTGGCATGGAGGTTATTGACTAAATCTGAAGAGGTCAGTGACCCTAATTTTAGGAGAAAAACACTCATTTTCTTCCCAGATTGCCCTTGAGGGCAAACTGACTCTGAAAGAACCTCGCTTGAAGGGCTAAGTTGTAGGGTCAGGAAATAGTTTTGTTTTGGTGTTCTCTAGAATTTCCTTTGGGAATTTGGAATAAAAGTCTCAAAAGGTCACATGGCCTGTCCGGCTGTCAGTGCCTGCTTGCCTTCTGGGAGGCCCAGACCAGAAATGCAGCTCAGGGCCACCCTGTCCTGAAAGTGTAGCTGACATCTGGGAGACATGCGCCTGAACACAGGCTGTGTTTACCTTCCTTTTATAAATTGGTAATTTAACGACAAAATCAGTGGGATGACTCCCAGTGTTCTTTGTTAGGATTACCCATTTCACAGTAACTGTTGCCACTTGGAGCTGTTTACTAGAAGCTACATTAAGGATTGTATCCAATTTGAGAATTGATTGTCCCTCTGGTTGTTTTCTTTAAGATAATTTTGATATGAACAGAAATGGTTTATACAGTGGGCCTCACACTACTATGTTTAGCTGTTTAGAAAAATTCTCTTTGATCTTTTTCATGGGAATGGTCATCTGCCCCAGCTTCTCTTATTATTTCACTTTGCAGGGGAGTGTGACAGCTGAGGTTGGACATGTTGAAAAAAACAAAACAAAACTTGAAGTTTAATATATTTCTTCAGTTAGGAAGAATGCACAATATAATATAGGGTAAGAAATGTAATAAAGAAAATAGTTTCTTTAAACAACAACAAAAAAATGAACCTTGGACAACATTTAGTTTAATGGGCTCCAAATTTATTTAGTCAATGGACCTGTAATCTACAAGATAGATAGAAATGAAGCTAATTTGTTTGAGTTAGACGGGAACATCAGGAACCCATGCTCACATGGTCACTGTGCCCATTCCAGCACTGATGGATTGTGTCCCAGTCCAGAACCTGTGCTCCAAAGTGATGAGTGGGAAGAAAACGTGAGAATGTCTATTTGTGTTCATCTCAACTTTAAAGAAGTCATTTCCTGACATATCTGATAAAGGGGTAGTATCCAAACATATAAAGAACTTATAAAACTTAACACCCCAAAAACAAATTATCCAATTAAAAAACCAGCAGAAGATGTTGGTGAAGATGCAGAGAGAGGGGAGCCCTCTTACCCTGTTGATGGGAATGCCAACTGGTGCAGCTACTCTGGAAAACAGTATGGAGTTCCCTCAGAAAGTTAAAAATAGAGCTACCCTACCATCCAGCTATTGCACTACCAGGTATTTATCCAAAGAATACAAATATCATGATTCAAAGGGGACACATGCACCCCAATATTTATAGTAACAATGTTCAGAATAGCCAAAATATGGGAAGAGCCCAGATGTCCATCAACAGATGAATGGATAAAGAAGATGCAGTATATAGACACAAGGGAATATTACTCAGCCATCAAAAAGAATGAATTCTTGCCATTTGCAATGATGTGGATGGAACTAGAGGGTATTATGCTAAGTGAAATAAGTCTGTCAGAGAAAGATAAATACCATATGATTCCACTGATATGTGGAATTTAAGAAACAAAACAGATGAGCAGAGGGGAATGGAAGAAAAATAAAATAAGATAAAGACAGAGAGGGAGAGAAACCATAAGAGATGCTTAACTATAAGAAACAAACTGAGGGTTTCTGAAGAGGAAGTGGGAGGGGGATGGAGTAATTGGGTGATGGGCATTAAGGAGGGCACTTGATGGAATGAGCACTGGGTGTTGTATGCAACCAATGAATCACTAATTCCACCTCTGAAACTAATAGTACTGTACATGTTAATTAAATTGAATTTAAATAAAAAAAAATTTTAAAAACAAATAATAAAAAATGGGCAGAAGACATGAACAGACACTTCTTTGAAGAAGACATCCAAATGGCTAACAGACACATGAAAAGATGCATTACTGATCATAAGGAAAATGCAAATCAAAACTACAATGAGATATCACCTCACATCTGTAGGAATGGTTATAATCAACACAAAAACAGTAGGTGTTGGTGAGAATGTGGAGAAAGGGGACCCCCATGAACTGTTGATGGGAAGGCAAACTGGTGTAGCCTCTGTGAAAAGCAGTATGGAAATTCCTCAAAAAGTTAAAAATAGAGCTACCCTATGATCCAGTAATTTCACTGAGTACTCAGAAACTACAAAAAAATGATTTTAAAGGGATATGTGCACTCCTATATTTATAGTAGCATGATTTGCAATAACCAAGATATGGAAGCAGCCCAAGTGTCTATCAACTGATGAATGGCTAATGAAGGTGTGGTGTATATATGCAATGGAATATTATTCAGTCATAGAAAGAATAAATCTTGCCATTTGCAATTACACGGAGGGAGCTAAAGAGTGTAATGCTAAGCAAAATTAGTCAGAGAAGGACAAATACCATATGATTTCATTCATATATGGAATTTAAGAAATAAAACAAATGAGTAAAGGGAAAATGAGAGAAAGAGAGAGAGAGAGAAACAGACTTAATGATAGAGAATAAGATGAAGGTTACCAGAGAGGAGGTGGGTGGGGAGATGGGTGAAAGAGGTGATGGGGATTAAGGAGTGCACTTGTCAGTGATGAACACCAGGTGATATATGGAATTGTTGAATCACCACATTGTACACTTGAAACTAATACAACATTGTATGTTGACTAAGTGGAATTAAAACAAAAACTTAATAAAAAAATAAAGAAGTCATTTCCATAACTTTTTACAATTAAATAATATATTGATACGGTTGAACATATATGTGATTTATAAAGAGATAAATATACATCTACTGGATATAGATATTCAAAGCCTTTCCTGGAGGAGGGTACAGAGTTCAAAAAGTTTGGAGGCCAGCATGCTAATGACACAGCTTAGAAAACATTGCTATAACATGCGCCCTTTTTGTCATAAGGCAAGTGGGAGGTGAAAAGCTTTGCTCATGTTCAGACCGGAAGCAGCTGTCTGGCACCCTGTGCATTACACCAGAATTCCTTCAGGCTCCCAAGCTTTGCAAAGATGATTACAAAATTCTCAGGACCCTTCAGGAGACCTTTGATTGACACAGTCCACACTGATTAACCCTTGTTGACCAAGTCCTTTCTTATCTGGCTAATCTCAATTTCTGCTTTTAGTTCTTCCATTATAGAAGTTAACTATCTTCCTGTAACAAATTTTCCCTTTTTTCTCCCCAGTAATAGATCCATAATAAAAGGACTATTCAGTGATCTATGAAAGAAGAGAGAAAGGCTAAAGATAGGATTTAGATGTGCTGTATGTTAGTGATTAGGCTTCTTTGATTTTGATTTTAAGTTTCATCATAGACATGGCAAAAGCTGGGTAGAACTTCCTTACGAAGAAAGGGTTTAATAGAGGGCTGTACAAAAGCCTGCTGAGACTTTGATTGGGATTGTTTCAAATCTGTAAATCAATTTGAGGAGCACTGATATCTTAACAATATTGAGTCTTTTAACTTATGAGCAAGTTTATCTCTCCATTAATATAGGATCTTTTTCTCAGCAACATTTTATAGGTCTAACACATCTTGCCTCAGATTTTTTCATTAAAATCTCCAACTGTTTTTCTTTGCTAGTATATAGAAGTACAATTTATTTTTTAATATTTATCTCCTACCTATATTCTTGATACTCTTACTTAGTAATTGCAGCATCTTTTAAAGATATGTTTATTTATTTTAGAGAGAGAGCCCAGGGAAGGGGCAGAGGGAGAGAGAATCTCAAGCTGACTTCCTGCTGAGCAGAGAGTCCATCACAGGGTTTGATCTCACAATCCTGAGATCACGACCTGAGTGGAACCCAGGAGTTAGATGCTTAACCGATTGAACCACCCAGGTGCACCCTGGCATCTTTTTAATTTAGATTCCTTTAGATTTTCTACATAGGTGATTATGTTGTCTATAAATAAGATGACTGTGTTTGTGTCCACGTTCATGAGAGATATTGGTTTTTATTTTTCTTTTCCTGTAATGCTTTTACCTAGAGTGGTATCCAGATTATGCTAGTCTCAAAGAATAAGTAGGAATGTATTCCTCCATTATTCTGGAAGAGTTTGAATAGAATTGGTAATTTCTTCCCTAAATTTTGTTACAATTCCCTGAACTCCTTCCCCTGAAGCCATCTGGACCTGGAAGTTTCCTTGCGGAAAGGTTTTTAACTACAAATTAATTTTTTAAAATAGGTATAGGGCTGTTCAGGTTATACATTTCTTAAATGAGTTTGGTAGATTGCCTCTATCAAGGAATTAGTTTATTTCATCAAAGCTGTCAAGTTTATAGGCATAAAATTATTCATAATATTCCTTTATAATTCTTTTAATATCTGTTAAACTCTGGTGTGATGTCACTACCTTCATTCCTGATATTTCTATTTGTTTATTCTTTCTTTTTTCCTGATATATTTGGCTAGAGGTTTGTCAATTTTATTGATTTTCTCAAGGAAATTTTGGTTTTATTTATTTTCCCGATTGGTTTTCTGTTTCCATGGAAATTTGATTTTTATTATTTCCTTCTTTCTGCTTTATTTGTCTTTTAGATTTTATTTATTTATTTGACAGATAGAGACCACAAGTAGGCAGAGAGGCAGGCAGAGAGAGAGAGAGAGAGAGAGAGAGGAGGAAGCAGGCTCTCCGAGGAGCAGAGAGCCCGATACGGGGCTCGATCCCAGGACCTGGGATCATGACCTGAGCCGAAGGCAGAGGCTTTAACCCACTGAGCCACCCAGGCGCCCCTGCTTTATTTGTCTTTAATTTGTTCTTCATTTTCTAGTTCTTAAAGTGAAAGCTGGGGAAATTGTTTTGAGACATTTCTACTTTTCTAATGTAGTTGTTTAATTCTAGAAAATGTCTCATAAGTTCTGTTTGAACAACATCCCACAGATTCTGATATGTTGTGTTTCCATTTTAGTTTTATTCAAAATTTTTTTTTTACCTACCTAAACCTGGAAAGTGCCTAGCACTGCTGAAAAAATGTTGACTCCATTGTATCTTATACATCATTTGAATATTTCCTAGTGGACATTTAAATGAGTATATTGTAACATAATGTTTGTACAATAGTTATCAGTGCTAGGCACTATGATACATTCTTTTAATATTATTTCATCTAGTCCTACTACAATTTTATAAGGCAGGTACTCTGATCACCCCATTGTATAGATAAAGAAACTGATGCTAGGAGGCATCAAGTAACTTGCTTTTTCCCTTTGTGCCAAAAGGAGACAACTGGAACCTGAATGTAGGTAGTCTGACTACAGAGTCTGTAGTCATCACAATGTAACACCTCCCTACCACTATTATAGGAGAAGACTCTCTCCTTCATCTGCCTCACAGCAGTTATTAAGTCAAGGGTTTGAATGCCTGTTTTGTACCCATAACTGTAGATAGGAATTAAAAGATACAGGTCTTCTTCCTCAAAGTTAGAGTCCAAGTGTGAAAAAAAATGATAAAAAAACGATAAAAATAGTTAAAACTTCTTATGACATAGGATAAACTCTAAAGTGGAAATTGAGACAAAACAAAGATTGACAAAGCAGGAGCAGGAAAGAAAATTTCTCAGATGAAAGGAATCCTGTGAATTCTAACCAACATATAGGATATGAACATTCAAAGAATGCCACATCACTAGAAGTTCGGCTGTTGTGCGGCCTGAGTGTGGTAAACCAAGGGAGAATATCAAAGAACAAAGCTGCAAAAAGACAAGGCTGCAATAGGTGGGTCCCATAGGCCCTGGTAAAGAATGTAGATTTTATTTTATATATGTTATGTTATTTAGAAGTGTGCTATTTAGTTTCTACATATTTGGGGATTTCCAGATTTATTTCTGTTTGACGGCTTCTAATTTAATTCCATTCAGATCACAGAACATAATCTGTACAACCTGAATAGTTTTAAATTTATTAAAATGTGTTTTGTGGCACAGAATATGACAATTCTCTGTGCATACTTGAAAATAATGTGTTTTTTGGTGTTTTTCTGGTGTTGTTTGGTGGAAAGTACTGTCAGTGTACTGCCAGTGTCAATCGGGTCAGATTGGTTGATGTTGCTCATGTCTTCCATATTTTTACTGCTTTCCTCTCTGTTTGTCTTACCAATGAGAAGAGGTTTCTGGAATCTCCAACTATAACTGTATCAAGTTTTCATTATAGTTTCTATTTTTTTTCTCCATGTATTTTGAAACTCTGCTATTAAGGGATACTCCTTGAAGACTGCTATGTCCTCCTGACAGACTGATTCCTTTATAGTTGCGAAATGACCATAATTTTACCTGGAAATATCCTTTGCTTTGAAATTTACTTTTAACTGAAATTAAAGGAGTCACTGCAGATTTTTTCTTACTAGTCTTAGCATGGTACACGTTTTTCTATTTTTTTTTTTTTTGCTTTTAATCCATTTTTGTCTTTATATTTAATGTGCTTTTCTCTGTAGGCAGTGTAACGTTTGGTCTTGTTCTTATAATGTGACAACCTCTGTTGGAGCGTTTAGATTATTTACTTTTAATGTGATTAATTTGGTTAGATTTGTCTATCGTCTTGCTATTGTTCTTCCACCAATTCTTATTGACTTTTCCTTCTTTTTATGTCTTTTTTATTACTATTTATGACAATTTTATTTCCATCTTATGACTTTCTTTGTTTTGTAATTTTAGTGGGCACTTTAGAATTGATAGTATGCATATTAACTTATCAAATTTTACCTTCTAGTGCTGTTGTATTACTTCATGCATAGTTTAAGGACCTAATAGTTTATTTCTAGTTCCTCTCTCCCTGGTCTTTATTATATTGTTGTCATGCATTTAACTTATACATATTTTATAAATACAGAATACATTGACATTAATTTTGTTTAAGCAGCCAATTATATTTTTTAGAGAAGCTATTACTTCATTGCTAAAAATCAAGCAAATCAAACAAAATGTATAAAGATTTCCCATGTGCTCCCTGCCCCCACACATGCACAGCCTCCCTCAGTATCAAAATCTCCTAGGGTGGTACATTTGTTGTAACTGATGAACTTACAGTGATTTATCCGTATCACCCAACGGCCATAGATTACATTAGGGTTTACTTTTAGACTTGTACATTCTATGGTTTTTGACAAATATATGACTTGTATCCACCATTAGAGTATCATACAGAGTGTTTCCACTGCCCTAAAACTGCTCAGTGCTCTATTTATCCTTATCTCCTTTCATCCCTTGGCAACCAATTATCTTTTACAACACTTAAATAATAAAAAAATCAATCATATATTTTCTTATGTAGTTATCATTCTCTATATTTTTAATTCCATTGTGTAGACCTATATTTCGATCTGGTATTGTTTTCCCTCTGTGTGAGGACTTTAATCTTTCTTAAAGTGCAGATGTTCTGGTGATGAGTTATTCCAGCTTTTATATGTCTGGAAACATCTTTATTTGACCTCACTTTTAGAAGATTTTTGTTTTTAGTTGGGTATAGAATTCTATATTAACAGTTGTTTTTTCCAGTATTTTGAAAATCTACTATCTTCTTACTCGCATTGCTTCCATTGAGAATTCTGATGTTTTTGTCTTTGTTTTTCTGTGTGTAATATGTCTTGTCCTCCAGTCACTCTTCATATTTTTTCCCCTTAGCATTGGTTTGAGCAATTTGATCACAATATTGTGTCTAGGTACGGTTTTCTTTATGTTTCTTGTGCATGGGGTACACTGAGCTAGATCTGTGGATTTATAGCTTTCATCAAATTTGGAAACTTTTTGACCATTACTTCTCAAAATTTTTTTTTTAATCTGAAGACTTCTAATACACATATATTAGGCCATCTGAAGTGGTCTTAAAGCCCAGAGATGCTCTTTAATTTTTTTTTAATTTCATGTCTGTGTATCATTTTGGACAATTTATATTGCTATGTCTTCAAGTACACTAATTCTTTATTCTGCTATATATAATGTAATATCCATTCCATACAGTGCATTTTATAATCTCATATATTTAAGTTTTCATGTCTACAAGTTTGATTTGAGTCCTATTTATTCCTTTCATATGTCTGCTGAGTTTTTGAACTGTATATGGAATTGTACAGGGCATATGATTTTAGCAGTTGTTAAATGTCCTACTCTTCTAATTCTAATATTATATGTCAATTCTGGGTTGGTTTCAATTAATTGATTATTCATTATAGATCATGTTTCCCTGCTGTTTTATATGCTTGGTAATCTTTGTGTGAATTTTTACTTTGTTGGGTACTAGATATTTCTGCATTCCTATGAGTATTTTTTATCTTTGCTCTGGGATGCAATTACTTGGTAATTACTTGGTAACAGTCTGATTCTTTTAGGTACTGTTTTCATGATTTGTTCTGTGAGTCTGAAGCAGTCTAGAGTCCATCTAGGGTTAATTAATTCTTATTACTGAGGCAGGACGTTTTCAGTATTTTTATGAATACACCTGAATCATGGGTTTTTCTAACTTGGCTGGAAGGAGCAGGAACTATGATCAGCCCTGCATGAACACCATGGACCATAATTAATCCTTTCAGGAACTTCTTCCTCAGGCTCATTTAATTTCTTCACACAACATGTGCTTATTCTGTGCTCTACTGGGAACTCAAAATGGAATCTCTGAAGATCACCAGAGTTCTGTCTCTGTAACTCTCTTGTCTTCAATATTCTGCTGTAAAAACTGTAGTTGCTTTGTTCTCCCAGAACATTAACATCCATTTTCTCATCTCAGGGAATTTTTCAGGCTCTATCTGGGTTTCTCAAGGCAGTAAGCTGAGGCAATTATAAGGCTCATCTTC
Source organism: Mellivora capensis (assembly GCA_004024625.1). Classification (NCBI taxonomy): domain Eukaryota; kingdom Metazoa; phylum Chordata; class Mammalia; order Carnivora; family Mustelidae; genus Mellivora; species Mellivora capensis. The sequence continues at coordinate 29,890 of PISX010006101.1, forward strand.
TTTGTTTCTAATCTCTCAGGCATTTTAGTTCTAGTATCTTGAAACTATAGTTGTCTGTCTGTCTTTATTTCTGTCTCTCTGTTTCTGTCTGCTTCTTTTTCTTTCTTTTGATCATCCATCTATGCTTCCTTATTTCCTGGTGGACTTCTATGACAAAGCTGTTTTTCTAACCCACTCTGGTTCTTGCCTCTGCAGTCGTTCCCCATTTGTGGGAATCCCTTGATTGACAAGAGCTACTGATTTCCTCAACCAATCTTGGTCTGAACCCTGCTCAAATATGCTGATGGTTCCTATTACTGCATTACCTATTGAGACACTTGACTGCTTTTTCTCAAACCTGCATAACTGACTGTGCCATATATTTACTTATTTTTTGTTTAAGTTCAATTAGCTAGCATATAGTACACATATAGTAATACATGTACCACTATATTACATATATAGTAATATATGTACTATATACATATAGTAATTTCAGATGTAGTGTTCAATAATTTATCAGTTGTGTAAAACACCCAGTGCTCATCACAACAGGTGCCCTCCTTAATGCCCATCACCTAGTTACCCCATCCCCCCCCACCACCCCACCAGCAACCCTCAGCTTGTTTACTATAGTTAATAATCTCTCATGGTTTGTCTCCCTGTCTGATTATTTCCATTCTGTTTTCCTCTGTGCTATTTCTTATATTCCAAATATGAGTGAAATGATCTGATAATTAAATTATCTTTTTCTGATTAATTTATTTCCCTTAGCATAATTCTCTCCAATTCCATCCATGTTGATGCAAATGGTAAGTATTCATCCGTTCTGATGCCTGAATAATATTTAATTGTATAAACATATATAACACATCTTCTTTATCCATTCTTCTGTTAGTGGGCATCTTGGCTCTTTCCACAGTTTGGCTATTGTGGACATTGCTGCTATGAACATTGGGGTGCAGGTGCCCCTTCTTTTCATTACATTTGTATCTTTGTGATAAATACTTAGCAGTGCAATTGTTGAGTCATAGGGTAGCTCTATTTATAATGTCTTGAAGAAACTCCATACTGTTTTCCAGACTGGTTTTACCAGTTTGCATTCCCACCGACAGTGTAGGAGGGTTCCCTTTCACTGCATCCTTGCCAACATTTATTGATTCCTGTCTTGTTAATTTTAGCCATTCTGAATGATGTAAGGTAGTATCTCATTGTGGTTTTGATTTGTATTTCCCTGTGGCCAAGTGATGTGGAGCACTTTTTCATGTGTCTGTTGACCATTTGTATGTCTTCTCTGGAGAAATATCTGTTCATGTCTTCTGTCCTTTTCTTGACTGGATTATTTGTTTTGGGTGTTGAGTTTGATAAGTTCTTTATAGATTTCGGATATTAGCCCTTTATCTGACATGTCATTTGCTAATATCTTCTCCTATTCCATAGATGACCTTTTAATTTTATTGAGTGTTTCCTTTGTTGTGCAAGTTTGCTATCCTGATGGAGTCCCAATAATTCATTTTTACTTTTTTTCCCTTGCTTTTGAAGACATGTCTAGCAAGAAGTTGCCATGGCTGAGGTCAAAGAGGTTGCTGCCTGTGTTCTTCTCTAGGATTTTTATAGATTCTTTGTCTCACATTTAGGTCTTTCATCCATTTTCAGTTTATCTTTATAGCATAAGAAGATCATCCAGCTTCATTCTTCTGCACATGGCTGCCCAATTTTCCCAGCATCATTTATTAAAGAGATTGTCTTTTTTCCATTGGGTATTCCTTGCTCTGTCAAGGATTAGTTGACCATAGAGTTGAGGGTCCATTTTTGGGTTCTCTATTCTGTTCCATTGATCTATGTGTCTCTTTTTGTACCGATACCATACTTAATGATTACAGCTTGAAGTCCACAATTGTGAGGCCATCAGCTTTGGTTTTCTTTTTCAACATTTCTCTGGCTATTCATGGTCTTTTCTGGTTCCATACAATTTTTAGGATTATTTATTCCACCTCTGTGGAAAATGCCAGTGGTATTTTGATAGAGATTGCATTGACTATGAAGATTGTTCTGGGTGACATAGACATTTTAAAAATATTTATTCTTCCAATCCATGAGCGTGGAATCTTTTTCCAGTTCTTTGTGTCTTCCTCAATATCTTATAAGTGTTCTGTAGTTTTTAGACTACAGCTCATTTACCTCTTTGGTTACGTTTATTCCTAGGTATATTATGGTTTTTGGTGGTATTGTACATGGAATTGATTCCTTAATTTCTATTTTTTTTCTGTCTCATTGTTAGTGTATAGAAATGCAACTGATTTCTGTGTATTGATTTCAAACCACCATGTTTCTGAATTCCTGTATGAGTTCTAACAATTTTTGTGTGGAGTCTTTTGGGTCTTCCACATAAAGTATCATGTCATCTTCAAAGAGAGAGAGTTTAACTTCTTTGCTAATTTAATGCCTTTTATTTCTTTTTGTTATCTGATGGTTGAGTCTAGGAGTTCTTTTACTATTTTGAACAGAAGTGGTGAGAGTGGGCATCCCTGTCATGTTCCTGACCTTAAGGGAAGAGCTCTGTTTTTCCCCATTAAGAATGATATTTGCTGTGGGCTTTTTGTAGATGGCTGTTATGATATGAGACTAGCATTACCTTGATCCCCAAACCAAAGGTCCCATCAACAAGGAGAATTATAGGCCAATATCTGTGATGAACATGAATGCCAAAATACTCACAAAGATACTCACCAATAGGATCCAACAGTACATTAAAAGGATTATTCACCATGACCAAGCGGGATTTATTCCTGGGCTGCAAGGGTGGTTCAACATTTGTGAATCAATCAATGTGATATATCACATTAATAAAAGACAAGAACCATATGATACTCTTAATTGATGCAGAAAAAGCATTTGACAAAATACAGCATTATTTCTTGATTAAAACTCTCCACAATGTAGTGACTGTGCCATATATTTATTGTAGCTATATCTTTGAGTGCCACCTTCTGCTTGTAAGACTCTCCTGTCATCCCATACCTGCAAAGGGAGTGGTTAGGACTCTGGTGGATAAAATTGGTCTTTCTCTCCCACTCTGTGCTCCCTCCAACTGAGCAAGTCCAGCTCAAAGTAAGACATAATGTACAGTTGATCCCTGAACCACAAGTCTTTGCAGTACACAGGTTCACTTGTATGCAGTTTTTTTTTTTTTATAAATGTAGTACAGTACTAGAAATGTATTGTTTTCTTCCTTGTGATTTTCTTTTTTAAAAAAAGATTTTATTTATTTATTTATTTGTCAGAGAGAGAGAGGTGGGGGAGAGAGAGAGCAGGAGCACAAGCAGGGGGAGCAGCAGGCAGAGGGAGAAGCAGGCCCTCCTGAGCAAGAAGCTTGATATAGGACTTGATCCCAGGATCCTAGGATCATGACCTGAGCCAAAGGCAGACACTTAATTGATTGAGCCACCCTGGTGTCCCTCCTTAATAACATTTTCTTTTCTCTAGCTTACTTTATTGTAAGATTACAGTGTATATTGCATAGAAAATACAAAGTATTTGTATTTCAATCAAAAGTTTGTATTATCAGTAAGGCTTCTAGTCAACAAAAAGATTTAACAGCTAAATTTTCTTGAGCCAAAAGTTAAATGTGAATTTTCAGATGTGCAGGGGTTGGCACCCCTAACCTCCATGTTGTTCAAGGGTCAACTGTACTCATGTGAAACAAAGGGAAGACTTGTAGCTTATTGGAGATTGCAAAGTAGTGGTTCTTAACTTTTTAGGGATTTTTATTCCTTGAAGAATGAAACAAAGTCAGTGCCTATCTCCCTTAAAAGAAGTATATGCACATAGCACTTGTATATAATTTTTGGAGGGAGGATGATAGTTGTAGACCTTTGAAAGTATATTCATGGGTTTCTCCACCTTAAGAGCTCTCGTTTTGGAATTATGGTGAAACATGTTCTTTTCATGATTAAGAGTGTGCTAATAATGAAGATGTAAATTCTGGATATAAATTTCTATCAATGTATTTTCGGGGTCAAACTCTTTCTAATTATATGTTGTATAGAGAGAGCTTCGGGGGATTTGAATTAATCAAGGAGAAAGATATGGCCATGAGGAACAGTAACACACAAAAAACCTTTACTGGGTGATGCTTGGACAGGGTTTCATATGATGGGAAGGCCCTCAAAGCAGAAAACCAGTCAGAGGCTCAAAGTGAGTAGATCACCACCTAGAAGAAAAAGAAAGTAAATAAACTTGTGGTGATCAGAGAGGAGTTTATATGTCTTCATGATGTCATTCAGAGCATGACAGGGAGTTCCTGGATCAGAGAACTCCTCAGGGCACCTCAGTGGCTTGAGTTTTATAATTACAAGGCCTTATCTTATCAATGGGTAATGACAGTCCGGTAAAGCTTTAGGGAATGCAAAACAGACAGACTTGAAATGGCCCAAATTCTGCTTGTTTTGGCTATTTTTAAAATAATTGGACATGTACAAATTTGAGATGGGTGCCAGCAGGCTTTTGAGAAAAGAAATAATCCAGGGACCTATACACAGAGGTCATCTTTGGCTCATTTCTACAATTTGTCAATAGTCAGATAATAGTCATATTACACAATATGTCAATAGTCTGAAATGAAATTTTGAAGGAGGAAAAGTAACTTATTGTAAATTATCAGAAACTTTAGGCTTAGCACAATTTACATTCAGGGATCACATCACTGGTTTTATTTTCAAATTTTAGTATTTAAGTTGTCTGTATTATACATCAAAAGTCAATTTGATCCTTATCAGTCCTATGAAGATTTCTTTCTAATTAGAAGCCAAATAATTTAGAGTAGGCTGGAGTTAAGGTAGGAAAATAAGAAATAGAATTAGAGAGGTGCCTGATGGCACCTCTGTCCAACTCTTGATTTTAGCTCAGGTCATGATCTCAGGGTCATGAGATTGAACCCTGTGTAGGGCACTCTGCTCATCAAGGAATCTGCTGGAGATTCTCTCTTCTTCTCCCTCTGTCCCTCTCCCTGCTCTTGCCCTCTCTTTCCTTCTCTCTCAAATAAGTAAATATTTTTTTTAAAAGAAACTGAATTAGAAAATGGAAATAAAGCCCAATCATAATCTTCATGATTTACCTAGTCCAAATTGAAGCATCAGCTATAACTGTTCACTAATGTAAGGAAATAGGAAAAAGCAATTGGGTTAAGGAAAAAACATTCTGTTGGCATTCTGCCTTTAAGAGATGTCATTTGTTCTCTCAACAAATATGTATGGTGCAAGGTGGAATATGGTGGTGAACAAAATTGATATAGTCCCTGCCCTTATGAACGAAGTGCTAGGAATGGAAGGAAGATTCACATTCAACACATAATAATGTGTGGGGGAAATTCAGCGCATGAGGAGACCATCTGTCAGTGGAAAGTTTAGTTTGGTGACAAGGTAAGATGTAATATTAGGCAGCAAAGTAACCGGATCAAATTTTTGTTTTCAGGCCATCACCCCATCAATGGTGCTAAAAATTCAGCTTTTGTGGCATGTTGGATTTTATAGTACAATAGAAGTGCAAGTGCTTAGTTGTTTAGTGCTTTGAAAAACATCTTTCCTGATTCTGAATAGCCCCTTTCTTTTTTTCTTTTTTTAAAGATTTTATTTATTTATTTGTTACAGAAAGTGAGCACAGGCAGAGTGGCAGGCAAAGGCAGAGGGAGAAGCAGGCTCCCTGCTGAGCAAGGAGCCCGATGAGGGACTCAATCCCAGGATGCTGGGATCATGATCTGAGCTGAAGGCAGCCGCTTAACCAACTGAGCCACCCAGGCGTCCCCGAAGAGCCCCTTTTAACTTGAGTCTTTTCTGGCTCCTTCAAATAACAAGAATAGTTTTTCAAGTCTGGGAATGTTTTGAACCATGATCATAGATCTGAAAGAAGTCACCTTACCCTTCACTTCCTGCTTTTCTGGTTATTTCCAATATCAAATAGTACGGAGCTAAAAAAACAAACAAACAAACAAACAAAAAACACACCAGACTATTAGAACTAAAGTTTACACATAGCCCTACAGTGTAAAACTTACTAAGTTTCCCATTTTGGGTCATTTACAATGAATTATTCTCCTATGTTACAAATTCTATAATCTCAAATTTCTGAATATACAAATAATGATTGATACTAGGATTTAAAATAGATCTTAAGAATTTTTTGATGCTGCAATTGGGAATGTCATTCTGAGTGATTTCTTTTGCAACTCAATTTTGTAAAGCAGTAGGCTATTTTTAAAAATTCCGTTTACTGTATATAAAGCAAGTCAAATTATTTAAGATAATCACAAAATGCCACATTACATTACAGAACTTAGTGCCTAGCTCAGCCAGGTTCTGAGTCGCTATGTGTTTATCAAACAGAAGTGCATATGGAGCCTCTGTTCAAATACCTACTTGAAAATGTCTGTGCAGACCCAGTTCATGCCCCATCCCAAGGCACATTTGGGCCCTGTTAAAGTGGCAGACTTTGTATTTTTTTTTAAATGTATGCCTATGGTTTGAAACACATTAATCACTTTTCAAAACCCTTCAAGTTGTTATATGGTAATTTCAATAAACTAGATTTCAAAGCAGGTTGGCACACTGCCAATAGGCAGACCCACCCAGGGGTGGGATTCTGGAATTTCTTATTAAATGCTATGTGGCATTAAGGGAAAGTGTTTCAAACAAGGAGCGAGAGTTCAATTATGCCAAGCTGTGGAGAGTTTTTTTTTTTTTTTTTTTTAATGTTCTGTTATTACAGCAATTTAGGGTTTGGTGCGAAACCATAAATATTTCTAATTTTAGCCCAGATCGTTTATCTCAAACATGGTGTGCATCTTTGTCTCTCTGGTTCCTAAACTCTCCATTTTGTAAGAGCCCAGGAAGAAGTGGCAGCTCCACCCATTATCTGTCTTCGTGTTTGGTCACCCTCAGCACTTCTGACCACTCAGAGTTAATTCTAGGCAGTGCAGCCAGGCGCCTGTCAACTTTAATGGATTCATCACTATTAATAAGTTAGGCGCCTAATTTACTACGAGTTGGCACTAGCAGTGGCGCTGAGGAAGGATCACATGTCTCAGCTGACTTGCTGATTCTTCCCTGCCGAAACGGACCTTTCTGCCAAAGTCAGAAAGAAAAACTGACGTGCCGGGTGACTAACACTCCATCTCGTGCAGAGCACTTGGCAACTTGTACCTTTTTGCAAAACATAGCACGTTTTTAAAATTCCTCCGAATACCGATGACAATAATAAAGGAGACACTTAGCAGGAGGGAGAAAGACTGTTTTTCATATTCTCTGTATAGAGCCTACAAAAGTGGAATCAATGTTGGCAGCAAGAATTTAGGCTCGCCTGTCAGTGTAGATTGATTCCCAAGAGCCTGAGCCACACTCCACTTGTTTGTGTTGTTGGCCAAATAAATGTGTCCTATTGGCCCAAGTTGAAAGGCTAATTTCTGGCCTATCGGAAGAGATCAAACAACTGAGAAGAAAGCCCTTCAGCAAGCCTCTTTGTTCTGGAGAAATATCTGGAGAGCTATATACTGGTTTTTGTTCAGTAGCTAGACATGCCTCTTCCAAATACTGATGTCCAAAGAACTTAATATGATTTTGTAATTTTACAATATCTAGATGACCTGGTCATTGAATGCTGATCTAGATGCACTCCCAGCAAAGAGGAAGGGTAATGCTGAGACAATGGAGATCATTCCCTCTTGTTAGGTTAGGGGCATGGAGAAATAAGCCACAAAAAATTAAACAGTCCAGTGTCAGCTGTTGCAAAGTTAAGATATCCTTTTTAGAAAGAAAAAGTCACTGGAGTTTCCGGGCCCATTCTATTTATTATCATGTGGGATAAACAGAAATTTGCATTTTCCTTGTTTACAAATTAATTCCATTTTTTTTTTGTTAAAAAATGTAGCAGCTTTATTGAGATATAATTCACAACAATTGAATTCAACAATTCACCCATTTATGATATACAACTCAATAGTTTTTGGCATGTTACATTATTAATTTTTTAAAATAATGGTAAAAATATATAAAATTTGCCATTTTAATCATTTTAATGTACAATTCAGTTACATTTGTTACATTCACAATTTTGTACAACCACTGCTATTTCCAAACTTTTTCATCACCTCAAACAAAAACTCTGTGCTTATTAAATAGTAACTACAATTGAGAGGATTTTTGAATATGCTTTTTTAAAAAAATGAAGTATAGTTGGCATGCAATGTTACATTAATTTAAAGTGAACAAAATAGTGAATTATCAGCTCTGTCCATTTTACCGATGCTTACCACAATAAGTGTAGTTACTATTTGTCATCACTAACATTACTGCAAACAAACAAAAGCCAGAAACACTCCACAAATACAGAGACAAACTGGTGGTTACCAGAGGGTAGAGAGTGTGGTGATGGGTAAAATAGGTGAAAGGAATTAAGATCTAAAATAAGTAAATCATGGGGATGGAAAGTATCACACAGGGAATGTAATCAGTAATATTGTAAAAATGTTGCATGTCCTGTCTTTAAGTTCCAGAATATTCCAAATTCAAATGTTTATTTTAGAGTTAAAAAATCTTACGTGTTAAATTAAAATAATTTAGAAACAACTAAGCCCTAGACAAAAAAAAGTGTTCTGATTATATTCTATGAAAACAATAAGGATGATGATATGAGAGAAAGATGGTTTCCATGATAACCTTAAGTGTAATTAGAAGCAATAAAACATCTGGATAGTTATAGAATGTCCATTCTTAGGATACAGAAAGAAGTAATTGATAAGTACTTGAATACAGATATTCTATACATTATCACTCTAAAATCTTTGGACTCTTTTGAGATTCTTGAATATATAAATTTATGTCTTTCACCAAATTTGGGAAATTTTTTGCCATTATTTTTTCAAACATGGTGCCATTCCCTCTCCCTCCTTTCCTTCTATGACTGTAATTACATTAATTGCATATATTTTAGATCCTGTAATTTTGTCATTGAGGCTTGTTAATTTTATCCATCTTTGTGCTCATATTTCTTCAGAATGGTCAGTGTTTAAGTTCATTGAATCTTTGTCATCTCCACTCCCTTGTAATACCTATCTAGTAAATTTTTCTAAAACGATTTTCAACTCCTTTTAGATCTAGGATTTCCATTTGATTCTTAATGAATGTCTGTTTCTCTGATGAGTTTTCCTAGTTGTTCATTTGTTACAAGTATGGTTTCTTTTATGTTCTAGAACAGAGCTTTAAAATCCTTTTCTGCTAATTACAACATCTGGGTGATCTTGGGTCAGTCTCCACTGAAACTCTTGAGTTTCTTCAACTGTCTAAGTTTGGACCCTAGTGTGGGTATTGTAATTGATTTGTTGTAGGGTTTCTCAATTACGGTATGTTTTCTGAAGATATTGAATTTTAATTTTAGTGGATAGTTTACCTTACTGGACAGAAACTTTAAACACTACCCAGAATGGTTCTTTCCCTCCAAGTGTGGACTCCCCTACATCTCTGCCTTCTTTTGGTAGTGCCTGTAGGTATTTGTTTCTATATTTTGACAAGTACTTCTCCCTACCCCCAAGAGTTTTTGGATGGATTTGGCAAGAGTTTGATGATACTGCAGGGTGAGCAAACAATGCTGTTGGCTTCTCAGCTCAGAAAACCCTTGCTAAATGCCCAAAGCAAGAAGTATGTAAAGAATTAAAATAGCACTCTGGAGGCCTCAATTGAAATTTCTTTCCTGTATGTCATATGTGGTCAAGACAGCAGCAGAAAATGTAAAAGGAAAAGACTCTCTGTGCCCTTGCCAGTGTGGGGCTCAGATGGGAGTCAGATTTTTATTATTAATGCTTGTAATAGTATTTGTGGAGGGGAATTAAAAGTGAAATTTCCTTTAGCTAATTTCTCAAGATTGTTGGAGTAATAGATGAAGGGTCAAGAATAGGGTTGCTTACACCTCAGAAGAATCTGCTTTTCCAGGAAAAAAAAAAAAGTACTCCTTCTACAATGGGTGTTAGTGTCTAGAAGACCATTTTCTCTCTTCAGGAGCACGTAATTTTTTTTTTTTTAGGAGCACATAATTTTTTTTAAAAAATTGAGGTGAATCGACATATAAATTAATATACAAAATTGTATTCATCTCAGGTGTGTAACAATTATTTGATACACATGTATATTGCAAAATGATTACCAAATTAAGTTTAGCTAACATCCATTATCTCCATAGTCAAAACTTATTTTCTTGTGATGAGAACCTTTGCGATCTACTCTCTTAGCAACTTTTAAATATATAATACAGAATTACTAAGTATATAGTCACCAAATGGTTCATTATATTTCCAACACTACTTATCTTATAATAAGAGTTTTGTACCTTTTGATGTGTTCAGCCATTTCACTCACCCTTCTCCCCCTGACTCTGGCAACCACCAATTTGTTCTCTGTATCTATGAGTTCATTTTTTTAAAATATTCCAAATTTAAACGATATCATACATTTGCCTTTCTCTTCTCTAATTTATTTTACTTAGCACAATACCCTCAAGATCAATTTGTATTGTTGCAAATGACAGGGTTTCCTTCTCCTTTTTTGCCACGTTATATATATTTATATATCTATTCACAATCATTTTCTTTATCCATTTGTTTGTCAATGAGCTCAGATGTCCTGGCTATTGTAAATCATGCTGCAGTGAACATGAAGTGCAGGTATCTTTTTGAGACACAGTAATTTCATTTTCTTTGTACAACTACATAGAAGTGGGAATGCTGGATCATAAGGTAGTTCTATTTTTAATTTTTTGCAGAATTTCCATATTGTTTTGCATACTGGCTGCACCAATTTGCATTATCACCAACAGTGCACAAGGATTCCCTTTTCTACATCAACAATCCTCACCAACACCAGTTATTTCTTTTCTTTTTAGCCATTCTAACTTGTTCTAAACAGCCATTCTAACTGGTTCTAAGCCATTCTAACTAACTAATTATCTCATTGTGGTTTTAATTTGCATCTCCCTGATGATTACTGAGGTTGGGCACCTTGTTATATACATTTTGTCAATTTGTATGTCTTTTTGTAAAAATGTCTATTCAGATCTTCTGCCTTTTTTTTTTAGATTGCTTGTTTTTTTTTAAGCTTTTATTTATTTATTTGTCAGAGAGAGAGGGAAAGAGAGTGAGTGAGCACAGGCAGACAGAGTAGCATGCAGAGGCAGAGAGAGAAGCAGGCTCTCCATCGAGCAAGGAGCCCGATGCGGGACTCGATTCCAGGACGCTGGGATCATGACCTGAGCCGAAGGCAGCTGCTTAACCAACTGAGCCACCCAGGCGTCCCTAGATTGCTTGTTTTGAATTGAACTGCATGAGTTCAGTACATATTTTAATATTATCCCTTTATCAGATGTATGATTTGCAGATATGTTCTACCATACCATATATTACCTCTCCATTTTTTTCAAATATAATTAATGTTATACAATGTTATATTAGTTTCAGATGTACAATATAGTAATTCAACAATTCTATATGTTTCTCAGTGTTCATCAAGATAAGTGTCCTCTTAACCCCCTTCACCTTTTTCACTCAACCCCCACCTACTTACCCCCCGGCAACCACCAGTTCATTCTCTGTACTTAAGAATAGTTTTTTGTTTGTCTCTTTCTGTTTATTTTTATTTCAGTTTCTTAAATTTCACATATAAGTGAAATCATATGGTATTGGTCTTTCTCTGAGTGACTTATTTCAGTTAGCATTATACCCTCTAGTATCATCCATATTCTTGCAAATGGCAAGGCTGAGTAATATTCCTGTACATATATATATATATATATATATATATATATCTCACATGTATTTAAATATATATATTATATACCACATCTAAAAATATATGCCATAATATACATATATACCAAATATTTATTCATTATTATACTACATTATATTATGTTATATTATATACCATCTAAATACATATATACATACACACTACATCTTTACTCATTTATCTATAGATAAACAGAGGTTACTTCCATATCTTGACTATTGTAAATAATGCTGCAATAAACATAGAGATGCATATATCTTTTTAAATTAGTGTTTTGATTTTCTTTGGTTAAATGCTCACTAGTGGAATTGCTATAGCATATGGTAATTCTATTTTTAATTTTTGAGGAGCCTGCATCCTGATTTTCACAGTGGCTGTACCAATTTGAATTCCTACCAACAGTACACAAGAGTTTCTTTTTCTCTACATCCTTGCCATCACTTGTTATTTTTTGTGTTCTTGATTTTAGCTATTCTGACAGTTGTGAGGTGCTATCTCACCATGGTTTTGATTTGTGTTTCTCTGATGATTGGTAATGTTGAACATCTTTTTGTGTGTCCATTAGGTATTTGTATGTATTCTTCGGAAAAATGTCTATTCAGGTCTTCTGCCCACTTTTAATTGAATTATTATTATTATTTTGATGTTGCTTTGCATAAATTCTTTATATATTTTGGATATTAACCCCTTATCAAATGTATCATTTTCAAATACCTTCTCCCATTCAGTGGATTTCCTTTTGTTTTGTTTTGTTTTGTTTATAGTTGTCCTTTCTGTGCAAAAGACTTTTACTTTGGTGTAGTCCCAATAGTTTAATTTTGTTTTTGTTTTACCTTGTTTCAGGAGACATATCTAGAAAAACGTCTCTGCAGCCAATTACTGCTTTTGTTTTCTTCTAGGAATTTTATGGTTTTAGGTCTCACATTTAGATTCTTAGTCCATTTTGAATTTATTTTTGTGTATGGCACAAGAAAGTGGTCCAGTTTCATTCTTTTGCATGTAACTGTTTGGTTTTCTCAATGCCATTTGTTAAAGAGACAGTCTTTTCCCCATTATATATTCTTGCCTCCTTTGCCATAGATTAACTAACCATAAAAGAGTGGGTTTATTTCTGGAATCTCTATTTTGTTCCACTGATCTGTGTGTGTGTTTTTGTGCCAGTACCACATTGGTTTCATGACTACAGCTTTGTAGTGTATCTTGAAATCTGGGATTGTGATACTCCCATCTTTGTTCATCTTTTTCAATATTGCTTTGGTTATTCTGGATCTTTTGTGGTTTTATAGAAATTTAGCATTATAGAAATTTTATAGAAATTTAGTTCTGTGAAATACATTATTGGTATTTTGATAGTGATTGCATTAAATCTGTAGATTGCTTGGCTATTATGGACATTTTAACACTATTGGCTTTGGCAGTCAATGAGCAAAGAATTTCCTTCTATTTGTGCCATTTTCAATTTCTTTCATCAATAATTCATAGTTTTTAGAGTATAGATCTTCCACTTTGTTGGTTAAATTTATTCCTAGATACTGTATTCTTTTTGATGAAATTATACATGGGATTGTTTTTATAATTTCCCTTTCTGCTACTTCATTATTAGTATATAGAAATGCAATAGACTTCTGTATATCGATTTTGTGTGTTGCAACTTTACTGAATGCATTTATCAGTTCTAGTAGTGTTTTTTGGTGGATTCCTTAGGATTTTCTATATATAATATCATGTCATCTGCAAATAGTGAATGTTTTACTTGTACCTTCCCAATATGAATGACTTTATTAATTTCTATTGTCTGATGACTGTGGCTAGAACTTCCAGTACTGTGTTGATAAAATATGGTGAAAGTGGACATCCTTGTCTTGTTCCTGATCTTAAAGCAAAAGCTTTCAGGTTTTCACCATCGAATATGGTGGTTGCTGAGAGTTTTTTATATATGACCTTTATTATGTTATGTTCCCTCTAAACCTACTCTGTTGAGAGATTTTTTAAACATCTTAATTTTATTTTTTTCAGTGTTCCAAGATTCATTGTTTATGCACCACACCCAGTGCTCCATGCAATAAGTGCCTTCCTTAATATCCACCACCAAGCTCACCCATCTCCCCACCCTCTCCCTTCCAAAACCCTAAGTTTGTTTCTCAGAGTCCACAGTCTTTCATGGTTCATCTCCCCATCCGATTTCTCACCCTTCACTTTTCCTTTCCTTCTCCTGATGTCCTCCATGTTATTCCTTATGCTCCACAAGTAAGTGAAACCATTTGATAATTGACTTTCTCTGCTTGATTTATTTCACTCAGCATAATCTCCTGCAGTCCCATCCATGTTGATACAAAAGTTGGTATTCATCTTTTCTGATGACTGTGTAATATTCCATTGTATATATGGACCACATCTTCTTTATCCATTCATCTGTTGAAGGGCTTCTTGGCTCTTTTCATGGTTTGGAGATTGTGGACATTGCTGCTATGAACACTGGGGTACATATTGCCTTTCTTTTCACTACATCTGTATCTTTGGGGTAAATACCTAGTAGTGCAATTGCTGGGCCATAGGGTAGCTCTATTTTTAATTTTTTGAGGAATTTCCACACTGTTTTCCAAAGTAGCTGCATGAACTTGCATTCCCATCTACAGTGTAAGAGGGTTCCCTTTTCTCCACATCCTCTCCAACATTTGTTTTTTCTGTCCTGTTGATTTTGGCCATTCTAACTGGTGTAAGGTGGTATCTCAATGTGGTTTTGATTTGAATCTCCCTGATGGTTAGTGATGATGAATATTTTTTCATGTGTCTATTAGCCATTTCTATGTCTTCTTTGGAGAAGTGTCTGCTCATGGATTGGAAGAGTAAACATTATTAAAATGTCTATACTGCCCAGAGCAGTATACTGTGATCACAGCTATCAAGAAATATGATTTTTCTCTTGAACCAACTGGACACTGCCCCTTTATGGAACTGATTTCTATACCTATGAAATGTGCAAGCTGGACAGTTGAAAATCCAGTTGAAATAAAATCTCAAACATCTATGAGGTGCATTTATTTTGAGAAAGAAAGAAATGTCTGACTAAACAGACAGGGATATTTACACTTTAATGAGACAGAGCTCTTCTTTGCTCCTCACTCTACACCCCCACCTTTAATGCTTAAACCCAGATGATGAATTTTTCATTGCAAAGTAACAAAGCAGATCTCCTAGGCCCTTGAAGAATCAAGTACACACAGATGCACACACGCACACACACACACACTCAAATCTAAGTCCAAGGTCAACACTGAAAATAGACATTCTTAAATAGTGAGAATTAAGTCCTCTCTAAATTCTAAACTTAAACTAAAGTGAAAAATTCAGTGTGTAATTACTCTGGCCTGGAGGCTGTAACATCACACATGTGGCAGTTCTATGAACATTTTCCCAAGTTTATTTAGTTTTGAGTGTTGTGCCTTGCATGTCAGAGTTGGGAATAATCTTGTCTGTGGTCTCTACTCCCTTAGGGCATTCCTGGTGCTCTGTGACTAATACACAGGATTTTTCATGTAAGCCAGAAAAAAAAAATTATCGAATCACACCAAACTAAAAGAGTAACATACCAATTGACTGGGAACATTAACAAAGAACAAACAGGTTGAGAGAGGGAAGGAGACAGATACTGGCTTCTGGAGCAAAGGAAAAGAACTGTTGGTGGCCGCAGTGGTCTAGCTGAGTGAGTCCATGGTACTACTTTGAGATGCCAGGGGATGGGTTTCATCCAGAACTCTAATCCTCCTTCTAGGAAATAGGCCTTCCAGAGAGTGTTCATGTCTAGATCTGAGATGAACTTATTTGTCTCCAAATATCTAAATCCAAGTTACCTTTTGATTCTACTCTGTTATTCCACAAAGTCTACTTCAATGACAATAGTCAAGTCAAGCCTGCTTCAAGGAGAATCCTTGGTCAGGTAGAATATTTCATCTGGCCCTTGGTGAACCCCACCTTAGAAAGTTTCTTGAGTGCTTCATGGGTATAAGACAGCATGCTTCCTGGAGGCAGAGCTGTGTGCCTCATTTCTTTACCTACCAGAGCATCTGATATAATTTTTAGAAATTTTTTGACACTAGATTTCTATAAAAATTATTCTCTGACTTGCTATTTTAGTAACAAGTTATCAGGCTTTTCTTTATTTAAATGACTAAATGTCAATACCTCAGACTAAACTAAAAGTCGGCCTTTTCAGTTCTGATGGGCTTCACTTCCTGCTAAAGAGATTCCTATCCTGGGTCTGTCTCTGCTGGGAGCTCAGGCTGAGGCTCACTGAGTTAGCAGAAAAGGACCCTCAAAGTGATTATAGCACATTCTTCTTTGTCTAGTAGGATTCAAAATCCATTGCTGGTGAGGTGGAAGTACCATTCTCTTCAGTTTCCAACATAGCTTCAATAACCAGGAGGTCCTTCCAGAAATAAGGGTGCTGTCAGGTTCAATTAAATAATTAGGCCAATTAGATTTTAGAAGAGCTAGGTTTGAACCGTGTTTCAAATATCTTGGTAGATGGAGAACCATTGGAGAATGGATTTCAGTGTGAGTCTGGATGTAGTCATTGAAACAATGTAGAAAGTCTATTTTGCATCCTGGTCTCAGATGGAAGAGGATGATAAGTTTGAGGATGCTTCCTTAGGCCTCCTGAGAAAGCAGCACCATGTGTTTTGTTTCTGTGAAGGCTACCATGACATGTCTTAAAAGAAATTCCCACTTCCATCTCTGAGCCCTGGGTCTGCCCCTACATGGGTCCATTTGGAGGTTCTGATGAGCAATGTCTGAGTGTTGTACTGGTTTTCTGTGGACATTCATAATAAGTTCAAGGTATGTCCTCTTTTCCAGTTCTCCAATCAACCACAAACTTAATTGTGTGAAGCTGGGCTTTGTACGCTCTCATCATACTCTGAAATAAAAGGGGCATAGTGTTTAGAAGTCAAGGTATCAGTTATGTGTCTTCTAGAATGTCAAGATGTAATTTCACAGGGTCAAGTTTCTCACAACATTCCCCCACCCATGAATGGTCTGTTGCTGCTGAGCTACATTCTTAGACATGAAAATGTCAAGCAATGACACTGTGTGTATCCCTGTCTGTCTCTCTGCAGTTAGTTTTCAACAATATGCTCTTTCATTTGAATGGAATGTTAAGATTCCTGAGCCAGACCAGGTTTATTTGGGAAAACAAGCTCTCCAGACATATTGACAAAAAGAAGGCAGATCAGATCATTTAGAAGGAAGATGAAGTATGTGCTTAATGTACAGGGTGGGAATACTTGGATCACCATGGCCCAGACCTCTGGGTAACAAGGTCATGCAGAAGGTATGGCTTTTCTTCTGACTTTAAATCACCCTCTCCCCAAATTGTTGGGCTGCATTTGGAAAATCACAGAAGAATTTCTATAAAATTTCTATTTCTTATAAAAGGGAATATAGTACAGGGGAGAAAGCAATAATGATAATAATGATTTGGCTGCCACAAGGGTAACATCAAGACAATAGACTGTGGTTTCAAGTTCTTGCCTCTGTTGTGTTATGCTGCATAAGCCATGGATTCTCAAGGGCTACATTTCCTGTAATTCCTACTTGTGATCAAGGATTATGGTGCTTAATTTCTGATTTACATATTTGGAGGAGAGTTTGTGATTTATTATGCATTATCATTATTATTCAACTTCTATTTGACATAAGCTGGGCAAAATTGATTTGTATGTGTGTTATTAAATAACTTTAAAAAGGCATATTATAAAAGGATGCATAGCAGTAAAATGAGATAAAACAACTTTGAAATTGGAATTGATGGAGTGCCTTTTTGGCACAGTTGGTTAAACGTCTGACTCAAGTCAGAATTTCAGGGTTCTGAATCTCAGGGTAGGGTCAGAATCTCAGGGTCCTGGGATTGAGCCCTGAGTCAGACTCTGTGCTCAGTGTGGAGTCTGCTTGAGATTCTCTCTTTCCTTTACCCTCTGTCCCTCCCCCAACTCACATGCACACATGTTCTCCCTATAAATAAGTGAAAGAAATTGGAATGAACAAAATATCTTTACTTAATCCTTATTTCTTGTATTGCCATATCAGGGATGACCTCTAATTTAATTTAAAAGATATTCAATGACAGTAGTCTTGAAAAGTAGAAAAGATTTGAAAATTGTGAAATAGCCAGAAAGGATAAAATTGAGAAAATTAATTGAAATGTGTCTGCTTTGGCTTTAATTCCATTTGTAGTCATGTCCTGAAAGCTGTGAATGTGCTTTATAGCAGACACAGTTTATGTCACATCACCCTTCGCAAACTTATTTTACACAAGATATGACTATAAAGCAATGAGAGCAATTTAACAAGATTGTTGCTATTCTTCATCCTCAGATGCCATGTCCATTTATAGTTTTGAGGACATTTATTGGAAGTTCTCAAATCCTTGATATGAAAAGAAATCATACATGGAAATTGTGGAATGATGAAGAAATTCAATCTTTCTTATAGTTTTGGTTTCTTCCTTTCCTTTTCCTTTTCTTGGACTTTGCCTTCTCTCTGTAACCACCCATCTTCACTATACCCCTTTGGAACCCCACCCTCCCTATAGTAGACAACTGCTAGCTCTTGTGGCAGTTGCCACTGGGGTTACTGCTTCACTGCTACTGGCCAGCATCAGCATTCTCTGTGGGAGTGGAGGATCCCCCAATGCATGGCTTTTAGTGGGAGGCAGGGTGCTGCTTCCATTTCTATCTAAAACCCTGAAGGGGCCAGTCATTACCTCTTCCTAACCCTAGTGTGGTAAATGTGTGCCAGACTTGGTCACCTAGATGGCTCATATGGGACTCTGAATATGATTTGAGAGGTTGAAAGATACAGAACAAGTTGGAGACTATCCATGAGAAAAGGTCATGATGGGGCTGGTTCTGTGGAAGGAACCTGGCTGTGTCTGCAGCCACCAGATGATCCTGCTTCCTGCCTATTTTGTAAGTCTTACTTTTGGCCTTCCTGATGATTTGATAGCTAGCTTCCAATAATTATTTTTTTAAACTACATGAGCCAGAGTCCATTTTATTAGTAGTTATCAATAACTCTGATGAGTATCCTGGGATCCAGCCATCTCCATTTTTCTCCACTTCTCACTTTTCCATAAAAATAATTTCATTAAAAGTTGTGTTTATTGTTTGTTGTAACGATCCAGAAAATGCATATTCAATATGCATAGGAACCATACTTCTGAGTGTGTAAAGGCAGACTTGATCTACTCTAGCTTGGTATGCCTGTGGCAATGCTAAAGCCACAGAAGCCAGAGGGGCTTCTTGTTAACATGTGCTATTAGGTGCTTGTTGTTGGGCTGTTCTTTGTCTATAGCACCCAGACCTTTTCGATGAGTACCTTCTGCCCCATGCACAGGCCTGCCTCGGCCAAGTGAACAAGCGTCTCTGCTCTGATCCCACAGATGGGACTGTCTTCCACTTCATCCCCGTGGCTCTTTCCTATCTGCATTCAGTTCTATAAAAAAGTGTCCCCTGTAATTTGCATATTCTATTATCGGATGATGAAAATGTCATAGCTAAACTCAGTTTTCCTTTCAGCCCTCCTTGTTAGAATTCTTACAGCCACATTTGTCACTCAAATGTGGTCATCTTTCTGTGGTGGAACTTGTAAGGCTTGATTCTTCTGCCTCTTTATGTGATCTGTTTCTCATTGGTTGTTGTGTCATTCCTAAGCCTATATGAGTTGCAGCATAAAGCATAATAGCGTGTGTCTGTACATGGGTAGGCTCACGCCTACATGGGTGTGACACACAATAGCGTGTGTCTGTACATGGGTAGGTGCACGCGGCAGTGTCAATGCCCATGTCATCATTTCATAGCACCACTTGAGCCCAGCTAGGCCCTGCCATGGCTCCCACTGCTGCCTCCAAGCCTCAGAATAGAAATGGGGTCTCTAATAGTATCCCTATTTGGGGAAGCAAAGCAAAGCAAAGCAGAAGCATCTTTCTTTTTCTTTATTAAAGATTTTATTTATTTGTTTATTATTTATTTATTTATTTATTTATTTTAGAGGTAGAGTGAGAGAGAGTGAGCAGAGAGAGGAGCAGAGGGAGAGGGACAAGCAGACTCCTTGCTGAGCACAGAGCCCACATGGAGCTTCATTCCACAGCCCTGAGATCATGATCTGAGCAGGAATCCAGAATCAGCAGCTTAACTGACTGAGACACCCAGGTGCCCCAGGAGCATCCTTCTTAAATAAGTGCCAAGGGATGCCTCCTACCTTCTCACTCCACCTTTCTATTTACATGGTTTCTAGTGCTGAGGTGATATGAAAAGATAAATTTCTGAACAGATTATGCAACTGTGTGATAATTCATTTTGAAGTTTTTTTTTTTCTTCTTCTATTTTTAAAGATTTTATTTATTTATTTGTCAGACAGAGTGAGCACAGGCAGACAGAGTGGCAGGAAGAGGCAGAGGGAGAAGCAGGACTCCCTGCTGAGCAAGGAGCCCAGTGTGGGACTCGATCCCAGGATGCTGGGATCATGACCTGAGTCGAAGGCAGCTGCTTAACCAACTGAGCCACCCAGGCGTCCCCATTTTGAAGTTTTGATTCAAGTTAACGCTTTTGTATTAAATGTATACCATGTACCAGATACTGAAAAAAAGAGCCTTCTGTTTTTGCATATTTGGATAAAAGAAAAGTCTGGCTAATACTGGAGACAGGCACAGGAAGGGAAAGTCAATGGATAGAATTTAAATTGAAATTTAAATTGACTGAAATTTAAATGACTGGTTTGACCATTTAAAGTCAGGGCTTATGCAAAAGCTTCTGTGGGTCTTTTTCCTTCACAAACAAGTTGTGAGAATTCAAAATCTGTGAAGATTCTTCTCCTTTGGGTTTTTTTAATTGCACTGAATCAGAGGGCTATAGACATTTTTGCGCATTTCTGACTTCCTGGCAAGCTGCTGGGCCAATCTGTGGTTGCCAAAGACACCATGTAACTGCCCAGCATTGTGTGCATGTTCCCTGACTTCTTTGGAGAGGTCAGTAGCCTGGGAGGTGCTCCTTTTACTCTCCATCTTCCCATTCCTTTTGGCTTCTCCCCCTACCCACAGCCCAGACAGTTCTTCTGACATGCCCAGTACTTCGAGATTTGATAAAGCCAATAGCATAACACAGCTACTACTTGGTGACCTTAGACAAACCCTTTGGTTTTCCAGGTTCCACTTTCACATTTCTAAGATTAGGGGATGATCTGGGCAATGTCTCAAATTTCTCAGGTCCCTTACATTCTGTAAGACAGAGATTTCCATTTTAGACTGGCCCTGGGGTGGGGTGGGGGATGCTGTGAAGACTTGGAATCCATTACAGTTCCATTAGGTGGCACGTGGTATCTGCATGGGCCTGAAGCTGTTGGGCTTCAACAGGTAAATACTTGACTCTTGGGCGGCAACTCAAGCATGTTTTCACTTGTCTTATAGCCTGAAAACTCCCCAAGTACTTTACACCCACCAGAGATAGTGCTTGCCTTGCCTGAATCTGATTCATGGGAGCCGCAGTACAGAGAGGTTTATTTACCTCTCTGTCTTGGAATTTACCTCTCTGAGAGGTCTGAGGGCAGAGATGTTTGGGTTTGTTCGCTGAAATGGTAAATCTACAAATACCTGTGTAATGCATGAATGGAGATCCTAGGTAAATTCCTTTCAAGACATTTCCAAAGGATTTAGAGCTCAAAACTTCTTAATATGGAATACTTTTAAAGGGAAAGGTGAACATTTCCCACCGTGTTAATCCCAAATCCCAATTTTTTAAGGGAAATTCTCATGGCCATCATTCTTTCTATGGTTGACTATTTTTCTGAGTGTCATCCACACTTCCCAACCTGGCCTAACATACGGATTTCCATACAGAGGCACCCCATGCTGCTGTCCTTGTCTCTCTATACCAGGTGGGAGAACCTCAGTCTATTTCCATGAATAGAGTGTAAAGGAACAAAAGCAAACACAGGAATTTAAGTTATGGCTGGGTTTTAAAAGTAACAAACACACTGCTCTGGAGAGGATGACAAAAACGGAGGTGATTAAAAAATAATCAGTGTTTACTTCCTGTGAAGATAAAAAAGGAGCAAGTGATGAGAAAAAAAACCCTTTCTCACCCAACACAATGGAGCATAGAACATAAAATCAGCCTAATCTTTGGGGCCAGTCTAAAAACAGACCCTGCAGACAGACAATATAGAAAGCCTATGGCAGGGGCAGGGGGGAGGGACGTTGTCAAAACAGGTATTAAAAATGAAAGAGCACACCCTGAGAAGTCTGTTTAAGTTATCTGTTTCCACGTTGATGTCACATGGTAGTTTGCCTGGGAAAATCCCAGTTTATGCCCAATGTCCCAGTGAATTGATTCACTGATAGGGGATCAGTGATTTATTACTAATAGCCCCTCATTCATTCTTAAGAGTATTCCAGTTTGAATGACAAATTATGTGGTTGTCTTCTCTATTTGCCCTAGCCTACAAACATTTTTTTGCTTGTATTTTTTAAAAAATTTTTTCAATAGTCCTATCCAATTTTGCATGCCTCTGCCGAGTTGATTTCCCTTAAGCAAACCTTTTACTGCACTACTCAGCTGCTTTACTATTGCCAGGATAAGGTCTCAATGCTTAGGCAGGCTTTTGAGCCCTACTCAGCAATTACTAAAAAAAAATTACTGAGTGCCTACTGTTTGCACAATGTCGTGCTTGCTACAGGTCTGTGTATCCTTCTTCCATCTTGCCAACCCCCCTCAGAAGAGCCCATGGCTCCCCCCCACACACACTTCTCCTGCTTTTTCTAGTCCTATCCATCCTTCAAGGCTGCTCTCAGTGACATTTCACTCTGACAACTTGACCTGTGTTACTCTTATTCCCTCTATCTGCCCTATCATTTGTTCCTTAAATTTTGCCATCCCTCCAACTTCCACACCCAGATTTTCTGTTATGAAATTGTGTTTTTTTAACCTAAGCTGTTGTTAAGGAAGTATCCCCAATATAATGGATTAAGTGCAATGATGTTTTTTTTCTTTCTGATAGTTATTTTCCAGAGGTGAAGGCTGTAGGGTTGTTGTGTGGCTTTGCCATTTTCAACATATGACTTTAAAGATGGCTGCTTTCTTTGCCATTCCTAATCCATAAGAAGATGATAGGAAAGAACAAAGTTTTCACCTTCCTTGAGATTGGTCAGAGTTTTACAGTTTATTTCTGCTCATGACCTATTGCCCTTAACTTAGTCACACATGCATACCCAGCTTCAAAGAAGGCTGATATATATTTTTTATGTAGGGGCCATTTGCCTAACTAAAACTCCAGGATTCTATAACTGAGAAGAAGGGAATGCTGGAGGACAATAACCAGTTTCTTATACAGTATTCATTTAAAATTTGTCTCTTCACTGCGCAGCTGAAATTAATATAGTATTTATGTCAATTATACCTTTTCAAGAAAAGAGGAAAAATGAAATAAAATTTCTCTCTCTGGTTAGAGTCTAAAATTCTCAACCATAGAAAATTTTCTCCTTCTTTTCAAAGAGCTTATACCAAGTATCACACAGTTTGTGCTAAAACAATATTCTATTGATTAATACTGCTATCCATGCATTTTCATACTTATGAAAAAGTAAACATTTGATTCTTATTTAAATTTTACTAGAGATTGCATTGTAATAATGCTTATACTTAGTTAGAGCAGTCACTGGATCTGCTGTGGTACAATGTGTTAAAATAACATTGAATCAATTTTGGTTTTCTTCCTGCTTAAAAGCGGTGGGCTCCATCCCTGCTTTGAGAGTAAGAGGGGATTATGGGTCTTTCCTCAACACTTCTCCTGACCTCACTATATTTTTTATCCAGTATGACTACTATTTTCCAGGTTCAGGATATAGTCTTTAAATACTCTGTACAGAAAAAAGGATTGTGAAAGGAATTAAGATGTTTTTTATATTCTTAAAAAAACACTATCTAAAATCATGCTATATATTGTATGTTGTACTATATTTATATGTACTATATATTGGCTATTGTACTATAGCCAATGTGCTATATATTGACTAATTGATTTTAAATTTAAAAAAATTAAAAACCTAAAAGTCTGGGATGAGATGAGCAACAATATCAGGTTTTAATTGTGGGCATTATATGTGTCTGATACAATTAAAACATGAGAGCATCAGTCCTTGGCACACAAGGACTCTGATGTTTCTAGGCCACATGCAAGCCTTACTTCAGTGGGACATTCTAAGCTAACCTTGGAAAAATGCTGATACTAGAGCAATCTTGGAGACTGATATTAGAGTCTCCCTTTCATACTTTTCCTTCTTCTGTGTCCTTGGATCTAAATCAAAGAATTGAGTTTAAGATCTGGTTGGGCCATTCACTACACTTGAAATTAGAGGATTAGTGCTATATATTATTGTCTTGACCCAAGTTTGTGGGCAGTTTCAGGCATCAAGTCCAGCTTTAGCCTTTGAGGCTAGTTAAGTTGGAGATCAGCATTATGGCAGAATCCAAGGAAAAGACAGCATCCATACCTCTTCCCAGATATCCTTTGCACTTAGAAGATACCTGGATTTTTACCTTTTTAATCCCTGTTGACCTACAGGAACAGTCTTGGGCCATTCTCTTGGAACTTTAGAGCTCCTAGCATCTAGGAACACTTGTTGTCAAGACTGATGATAATTTAAGATGATCTAGATATGTTTGCCTTTTCACTGTATGTAAGTATGTGTATATGTGTATTTGGGGACGTGTTTAATTCAGTGGTTACATGAGCTCTGTGTGCCAACATTTTTTTGGATTCTTTCTTAAGGGTTTTGCATCTTCTGCAGCCAGAATATGTTTTTCTGATTCTTGTTTTAAAATGATAACTGAGCCTGGTGGTGGGTATTAAGGGGGGCATGTATTGCATGGAGCACTGGGTGTTATGTGTAAACAATGAATCTTGGAACACTACATCAAAAACAAATTATGTATTGTATGTGACTAACACACAATAAAAAAATAAATAAAATAAAATAATACTTGTGAAATAAAAAAAGGAAACAGAGAATTGGCTAACAAAACTTGAATGTGATGTTACTAATTTAGCTGAAAATATTTTATTTTGTTTAACTAGATAGCATAGTCATTTTCACATACAACTGAGAATATACATGTTTAACAAAAAAAATAAAATGATAACTGAAATTTTAAAATACTGTTGTTTCCCATTAAAATCTCTGTAAAGATGATTGGACTTTGTAAATGTTATTTACTTAAAACAATTAATTAAATCAAAATCTCATTTATTAGATTTCTTGCATTTTCCTTTATAAAGATTGTTTATTCAGATTGGGCTCTCTAATGATTTAGTGTTAAGATATGAAATTTACAAATATCACCTTTGAACAAAATCAGAACTAACCCACAGAATATCAAGAATAATTTATTACATGGAGAAATTTGATTATATATGTTATTTAAAAATTGCCCTTTTTACCCTAAATGTTCAGACCTGTGTTTATAAAGAATCCCAGGACACTACATGATTGACTATTGCCCTGGCTCTAGTCTGAGTCCCTTGAGCCTGTGACTCTGTCATTTATCCCTCAATTCCCAGGGCTCGTCCCAGGAGTTGGTCCAGCCCTGGTGGTCAGTGTTTATATCAAAAAACAGATTTGGGGTTTCCTTTCTTAGACTTGCAAGCAGTAGATTCTTTTCCCTTATTATTAGTAGTAGATGTATCAATTTATTAATATTATTCTATTTTCTTAAACAATCACATACATCACATTTACATAATCATTGAGGTGATTTTTTATAAGAACAGGTTGAGTTCTCTTTTTTCCAGAGTGTTGTGAGATTTTAGTGGGTCAGTGGTTCTCATATATGAGAACAGGGCATGATTTCTCATCTGTTTCTGATTCTCATGGGTCTTAGAGGGCCAGGCGGGGTCCCATCTGTAAAAATGGAAACTCCTGTGAAAATGCCTCAAGGGCTCACTTTTAAGGTGTCTCCAGGAGGTCTCAGCTATTGACGACCCAATCAAAATCACCCAGCCTTATTGGACATCTGTTTGTCCTCAGAAGGGCTTATTCTGATTCTCTCAACTTAAGTCACTGAGAAAGTATTGGATTCTAATGTGAGACAGAAAAAGCACTAAAGGGAAAGATCTTTTATTTTTGGTAGCAGCTTTTGCACTATATTCACTCATTGCTTTATGTTCACTATGCTCTATGTTCATCTATATTACAGGTGCCCTAGGTATAGCTAGGCAATATCTAGCTCATAGACTCATTAAAGGAATGTTTAATAAAAGGCTTAAAAATAATATTTTTCTTCCCTTGGCTTAAAAGTAGTGCATATTTATTGTTGTAAAGTCCAAAAAAAAAAAAATAAAGAAAATAGCAAGCAGTTAATCTCACCACTCAGAGGTAATCAATCTTATATTTATGTATTTACATTCAAATTTTTCATATATATATATAAAACTTTGTGCTGTATTTTTCTACCCACTTTACATCATAACATAAACATTTTCCCATAGCAAAGAAACTACTTTTAATGCTGTCTGGATACAGTATGATTTCCTTAAGTTATCAAACCTATAACTTAAGGAAGGATACATGCATCACTGGTAGTATATAAGGCTATTCTAGCTAATATCCAGATGAATATTTTTATTCTAACAGTTATGTATTTTGTATTTCTGTTAATATATATTTGAGCAAAATATATAATTACTATATATTCCTGTTACGTCATGGATATTATTGCATAGATTGAGGCTAAGTAAAAAGAAAAGCAATTGGTTTAAAGTAGATTTAAAGAAAAGTGTTGAAAAAGTAAAAGTCCAGGTTGATTATAAGTGTAGAAAAATTGTGAATGACTGAAGTCTAGAAAGCAATGTTCTTAATGATTTTCCTTTTTGCTAGACAGTTAAGTAGCTACCAATGTTTAGCTACAATATATCATAGTAGGGTGAATAACTCTATACATAGCTCTTTGTTTATATGTGTAGTTCCTTCTTCAGGATGGATTCCTTGAAGTAGGATTCTAAGGTTAAAAGTCAAGTTATGAATAATAAGCCTGGTTCAATCTCCATAACAGAAAAATTGTATAAAAATTTTGTGTCATAGTTTCCCGGTGCTTATATCAATGAAAGATTTTTTTAAAAGCCAAATTCCTAATAGATAGGATCAACAAAGTAATACAAATCAGTTGAACATATCCCCAAAGATCTTTGATCTCTCCAAGTCCCACCTCAATTATGTATCTGATGGTAGGAGCTCAGGCAGGTACACCTGAAAGAACCTGACAGAAGAGACAGATGCCTGTGGATCATATACTCCCTCTTACCACATGTCATCAGAGGGCTGGATTAAAAAAAAATTTTTTTTTAAGTCTGGATAGAAAGCATGGGTCATGGGGGCATGACAAATTGTCCATTCAAGGCAATCTGAGACAAGACCTGACATGAGACCTTTCCTGATAATAAAATAAAATGCAAAGCTTGATTACAGAGGTGCAGTCATAGGAGAAAAACATGGTGTCCATTGGACATTTTCATCTTATTCTTGATTCACTGAATCTTTAAGTGACACTAAATAAGAGAAAAGGATCAAATGATAATCAAATGATAATCAGTACAGATTATCAGGGAATTACAAATAGGTGATACTCTGGGGGTGGAGGTGGATGATCAAGATGACAGAGGAGTAGGAGACCTAAATTTTGTCTAATCTCAGGAATTCTCCTATATAGTTATCCAATCATTCTGAACACCTACAAACTCAATAGGAGATCAAAGAAAATAATAAAAACAACTCTATGAATAGAAAGTTACTACTTTCTGGAAAGTAGGACATGCAGATAAGTGAATCTGAGAGGATATTTAGGAAGATAGACTGCAGAGGGAGGGAGCCTCCTTCAGCCGGCTACTGGCAAGTGATAGAGCAGTGGAGCACAAAATCAAAACTTTTAGAAGTCTACTCCACTGATGGATGTCACTCCAGTGGCTAAGCAGGGGGTCAAACGCTTGCTGGGACAGTGTGGTCTCAGAACCTTCAGGGTCACAGAATGACTGGGGGTGCCTGAGTGTGGTAGACCTCCCAAGTATCAGAGAGGGAAAGCTGGCTGCAAAGACAGAGCTGAGAATTGGGCTCAATTGGGGTTGCCATAAACTGTGATCCACGGCACAGCTAGGCCACTGCTCTTAGAGCAGGGACTCAACAAGTAGCCTGTCCGGGGAGACTCCCCTTCCTACCCTGGGAGGAGTGGCATGGGAGCACACCACAGGAATCTTCTGCATTTGGAAACTCCAAGTGGGGTCGTGAGCCAGAGGTAGAAATGCTTGGTCACATACTGGATGAGCACAGAGTGTGACTGGAGACCAGGGAGACTAGAGTGATTGACTGCTTTTCTCTGAGGGCACACTGAGGAGTGGGGCCCAGAGTTCTCAGCATCTCTGGGGCTAGATATTGGGAGGCTGCCATTTTCATTCTCCTCCTCCGAAGCTGTACAGAAATCTTTTGGGGGAAAAAGCTACTGAGAGCAAACCAGAGCAGATTACTTAGATAGGCCCCTGGCAAGGGGGGTGCAGTTCAGCTTCAGGCAAAGATATTTGAGAATCACTGCAACAGGTCAAGACCAAGACCAAGTTTACATATCAATGAGAACTGCAAAACTCCAATACTAGGGGACTACTCCCCATAGAATTCATGGCTTTAATCCCACGATTTACTCTTTCAAAGCTAATTTTTTAAAAATTTTCTTTCTTTTTCTATTTTTTAAAAATTTTCTTCTTTCCTTTTTTAACAATTTTTTTTCAATAATTGTCAATGTATTTTTACAATCATATTCTATCCCTTCATTGTATTTAACCCAATATTTTGTATGTATATATATATTTTTTCTTTTTAAGATTTTGGGATACAGTTTATTCTAATGGACCAAAATATACCCTAAATCTAGTATATGGCTTTATTCTAGTCTCCCACTTGATCACATTCTTTCCTTTAAAAAATTTTTTTTTCTTTCTTTTTTCAACCAACTTCTTATCAATTCCTTTTCTAAAATCTTTTTAAATTTTCAGCTTTATAGTCATATCCCATCTCTTCACCATATTTACCCTTATTTTTGTATATATATATAAATTTTTCTTTCTTTAAAATTTTGGGAGGCAGTTTCCTTTAACAGGCCAAAACACATCCAAAATCTAGTGTTTGGCTCTGTTCTAATCACCAGCCTAATCATATTCTTTTTTTTCCCTTTCTTTCTTTTCCTCCCAGTTTCTGGTCTCTTCTGATTTGTTTAGTATATATTTTTTCTGGGGTTGTTGTTACCCATTTAACATTTTGTTCTTCCATTCATCTACTCTTCTCTGGATAAAATGACAAAATGGAAAAACTCACCTCAAAAAAAAAAAGAAGAAGGGGTAGTATCGACTGCCAGGGGCCTAATCAACATGGACATTAGTAAGATGTTGGAACTAGAGTTCAGAATGATGATTATAAAGATACTAGCTGGACTTGAAAAAAGCATAGAAAATACTAGAAAATCCCTTTCTGGAGAAATAAAAGAACAAAAATCTAACCAAGTCAAACTCAAAAAGTCCATTAATGAGGTCCAGGAAAAAAAATAGAGGCTCTAACTCCTAGGATAAATGAGGCAGAAGAGAAAATTAGTGATATAGAAAACCAAATGATGGAGAGTAAAGAAAATGAGAAAAATAGAGACAAACAACTACTGGATCACAAAGGGAGAATTTGAAAGATAAGTGATACCATAAGAGAAAGTAATGTTAGAATACTTGGGATTCCAGAAGAAAAGGAAAGAGAGAGAGGGGCAGAAGGTATATTGCAACAAATTATAAATCAGAGAACTTCCAAAATTTGAGGAAGGAAACAGGCATCAAAATACAGAAGGTACAGAGACACCCCCCCTCAAAATAAATAAAAATATGTCAACACCCCATCATCTCATAGTAAAACTTATAAATCTCAGAAACAAAGAAAATCCTGAAAGCCGCTCAGAACAAGAGGTCTGTAACCTACAATGGTAGAAACATTAGATTGACAGCAGATTTATCTACAGAGACCTGGCAGGCCAGAAAAGACTGGCTGATATATTCAGAGCACTAAATGAGAAAAATATGTAGCCAAGAATACTATATCCAGCTAGGCTGCCACTGAAAATAGAGGAGAGATAAAAAGCTTTCAGGACAAACAAAAACTGAAAGAATTTGTGAATACCAAACCAGCCTTATAGGAAATATTGAAAGGGGTCCTCTAAGCAAAGAGAGAGCCTAAAAGTAACATAGACCAGAAAGGTACTGAACAATATAAAATAACAGTCAACTTACAGGCAATACAATGGCACTAAATTTATATCTTTCAGTAGTTACCCTGAATGTAAATGGGATAAATGCCCCAATCAAAAGACACAGGGCATCAGATTGGAAGCAAAACAAAACAAACAACAACAACAACAAAAACCAAGACTCATCAATATGTTGTCTGCAAGAGACTCATTTTAGACCCAAAGAAACCTCCAGATTTAAAGTGAGGACTTGGAAAACCATTTACCATGCTAATGGACATCAAAAGAAACCTGGGGTGGCAATCCTTATAGCAGACAAATTAGACTTAAAACCAAAGACTGTAATAAGAGATGAGGAAGGACACTATATCATACTTAAAGAGTATATCCAACAAGAAGATCTAACCATTTAAAATATCTATGCCCCTAACATCAAAGCAGCCAAGAATAACAAAATCAAAGAAACACACCAACAATAATACAATAATAGTAGGGGACTTTAACATCCCCCTCCCTGAAATGGACAAATCACCTCAGCAAGAGATCAATAAGGAAATAAAGGCTATAAATGACACACTGGATCAGATGGACTTTATACATATATTCAGAACATTCCAAATCAAAACAATAGAATACACATTCCTTTCTAGAGCACATGGAGCATTCTCCAGAATATATCACATCCTGGGTCACAAATCAGATCTCAACTAGTACCAAAATATTGGGGTTATTCACTGCATATTTTTAGACTACAATGCTTTGAAACTAGAACTCAATAGGAAGAGGAAAATTGGAAAGAAATTAAATACATGGAGGCTAAAGAGCACTGTTCTAAAGAAGGAATGGGCCAACCAGGAAGTTAAAAAAGGATTTTTAAAAAATGCATGGAAACAAATGAAAATAAAAACACAACTGTTCAATATATTTGGGATGAAGCAATGGCAGTCCTAAGAGGAAAGTATATAACAATACAAGCCTCTTTCAAGAAATATGAAAGGTCTCAAATACACAATCTAACCCTACACCTAAAGTAGATGGAAAAAGAACAACAAAGAAGGCCTAAACCCTGCAGGAGAAAAGGAATAATAAAGATCAGAGCAGAAATCAATGAACTAGAAACCAAAAGAACAGTAGAACAGATTAACAAAACTAGTAGCTGGTTCTTGGAAAGAATTAATAAGATTGATAAATCCCTGGCCAGACTTATCAAAAAGAAAAGAGAAAGGGCCCAGATTAATAAAATTGAGAATGAAAGAGGAGAGATCACAACCAACACCAAAGAAATACAAACAATTATGAGAACATATTATGAGCAACTATATGTCAGCAAATTAGACAATCTGGAAGAATAGGATGCATTCCTAGGAATGTGTAAACTACTAAAACTGAACCAGGAAGAAATAGAAAACCTGAACACACCCATAACCAGTAAGGAAATTGAAGCAGTAGTCAAAAGTCTCCCAAAAAACAAGAGCCCAGGGTCAGACAGCTTCCCAGGGGGAATTCTACCAAACATTTAAAGAATATTTAATACCTATTCTCCTGAAACTGTCCCAAAAAATAGAAATGGAAGGAAAACTTCCAAACTCACTTTATGAGGCCAGCATTACCTTGATCCCAAAACCAGACAAAGACCCCATCAAAAAGGAGAATTACAGACTAATAACCTTGATGAACATGGATCCAAAATTTCCCACCAAAATACTACCCAACAGGATCTAACAGTACATTCAAAGGATTATGCACCATGACCACGTGGGATTTATTCCTGGGGTGCAAGCTTGGTTCAACATTCACAAATCAATGTTATACAATACATTGTATTGTATTGTATCATACGGTACTTGATATGATACTTTCAATATATGCTGAAAAAGCATTTGACAATGTAGCATACTTTCTTGATCAAAAGTCCTCACAGTGTAGGGATAGAGGGCACATACCTCAATACCACAAAAACAATAAATGAAAACCCCACAGTGAATATCATTCTCAAAGGGGAAAAACTGAGAGCTTTTCCCCTAAGGTCAGGAACATGGCACAGCTGTCCACTATCACCACTGCTATTCAATATAGTAGTAGAGGAGAGACAAGAAGGCAGGGAAGTAGGAGGATGCACCGTTTCAACCTGTACCCTAAAGGGAGCTGATTACCTACCAAAGAATTCTGATCACCCATGAAATCAGCCTGAGATTAGAATTATACACTTCTGGATCTCTACGGGGGCAGAAGACACCAGTGGGCAGGTAAAGCAGAGTGGGAACATCAGACTGATATGGCAAGATAAACAAAAGGGGGAGGGAGGCACCAGAAATGACTCATTGGAAAGTAATACCCCAATATGAGAGTGCCCTGTGATTTGAGACCAGCATTAACGTGGAGTCTGGTTGAAAGCACTCTAAAAGAGCAAAGGATTTTGGGGGAAATTGTGGGAATCAGGGTGGTTAGGGACAGGGGCTTAAGTCCCCGGACCCAGGACAGCCACCCCTGGCACTGAGCCAGAGAGAGTGTGGCGAAGAAGCCAGGTATTGGTCCCTGAGCCACCAGCATCTGGGTGGCAGCTCCCGGGAGGGGCAGGGAGCCTCACCAGCCAGCGCTCTCTCAGACCTGGAGAGTCTGAGCACTCCCAACCCGGGCCAGTGGGAAAATCTCAGTGTGCTATCACTGCTTGGAACCTCTCTGGTGGTCTGGAGCTGCCCAGAAAGCCATGGCTCTCATGGTTTTGGGTACAAGCAGGAGTTCCTGTGACCCCAGAGACCGTGACTCGGAATGTGCTCTGCCAGCGGCTGAGGGGGAATTTCTGTGCTCTGGAGCACCCAGAAGGGAACAGACTGAGGCTTCTCTCTGAGAGGGAGGTCTGGGGGCAGTTTGCTTTCCTCTAAACCTCCCCAAACCATCAAAAGCTGCCAAGGTGAGAGAAAACAAACAAACAAACAAACAAACAAACAAAAAACCCAGAGAACAAAAGCCTGAAAAACCTGTTTCCACAGAGCCCACCCCCTTGATGGGTACAGGAGGACTTAACTCAGGAACACTGCCTGAAAAACCACATGGCAGGCCCCTCCCCCAGAAAGCCAACCAAAAAAAAAAAAAAAAAAAAGTCAAGAGAACAACCACCACTACTTCATAGATAAAACTTTTATTGTTAATTCGTTCCCACTATTCTGGCTCATTTTCTTAATAAATAATTTTTAACCTATTTACCATCACAGTGAGATGTCCAGTACCTCAAATTCCATAATAACCTTTTAACCTGAACTTTTTGATACATATACCTGTGTTTTCTTTTGCTTTTCTATTTTTTATTTTTTTAATTTAATTTTAGTTTAGTTTAGTTTATTCTTTTATTATTTTTATTTTTTAACATTCATATAGAGTTAAACTACAAGGTAATCCCCTTTCCCCAATCAATGCTAACCCTATGGCTAAACCAGTTTTTAATCCCCCTTTATCTTAGGAAAGCTGAGTCCTTTAACAAAGATATCAAGTTACATCCAGGAAGAATCAAAATAACCTTCCTCGTCCACACTGAGAATTTATAACCACTCTCCATCTTTTTCTTCTGCCAGTGTTTATGTGTATTTATTTTTGTCCTGGTAGTATATAAATCTTATACTTGGGGTTCTTTTTGACAAGGTTCTTTTTGTTTTGTTTTGTTTTTATATATATATTTTTTTCTCTTGTCATCTACTTTTTCAGTCTTTTTGTTTGTCTGTTTTTGTTTGTATACTTCATAAATATTACCCTGGGGCCCATTTGGGCTGGGCCTTCTCTTATTTTATCTTTATTTTTTTCCTTCTCTCTCTCTCTTTTTCTTTCTTTCTTTTGGGTGGGGACTCCTGATTGCTCAGAAGCATTCCAGGGTGCACCTTTCCTGCACCACAGTCAATACATTCAGCTACATCTGTTCAGCCATCTCTCACCAAAATGACGAGGAGGAAGAATGCCCAACAGAAGAAAAATTCAGAGGCTGGGCCTTCTACAGAGCTAATGGCTATGGACATAGACAATATGTTGGAAAGGGAATTCAGGCTAACAATTATCCAGGCAATAGCTATGTTGGAGAAAGCCATGGATGACAAAATGGAATTGATTAGGGCAGAACTGAAAGCCACCAGGGATGATGTTCGCAATGCTCTCAATGAGTTCCAATCTAATCTAAATTCCCTAAAAGCTAGGGTAAATGAGACAGAAGATAGAATTAGTGACCTGGAGGACAAACAGATAGAGAGAAAGGATCAGGAGGAAGCCTGGAACAAACAGCTTAGAAGCCACAAAAACAAAGTTAGGGAAATAAATGACACCATGAAATGTTCCAACGTCAGAATTATTGGAATCCATGAGGGGGAGGAGAAAGAAAGAAGATTAGAATATATAGTTAAACAAATTCTACATGAAAATTTTCCCAATCTCATGAATGGAACCAGTGTTCATGTACTAGAGGCAGAACAGTCACCCCCCCCCCCAAGATTATAGAATCTAGAAAGACCTCAAGACACCTGATAGTGGGCGCATGGGTGGCTCAGTGGGTTAAAGCCTCTGCTTTTGGCTCAGGTCATGATCCCAGGGTCCTTGGGATCGAGCCCCACATTGGGCTGTCTGCTCTGTGGAAAGCCTGCTTCCTCCTCTCTCTCTTTGCCTACCTCTCTTGCCTACTTGTAATCTCTCTCTGTCAAATAAATAAGTAAAATCTTTAAAAAAAAAAGACACCTGATAGTAAGAATGATAAATCATAATTGTAGACAGGACCTCTTGAAAGCAGCTAGGACGAAGAAGTTTCTTATGTACAGAGGAAAGCCCATCAGAATAACATCAGACCTGTCCACAGAAACCTGACAAGCCAGAAAGGGCTGGCAAGATGTATTCAGGGCACTAAATGAGAAGAACATGCAGCCAAGAATACTTTATCCCATAAGGCTGACATTCAAAATGGATGGAGAGATAAAGACCAACAAGGTTTAAAAGAGTATGCGACCAACAAACCAACACTGCAAGAAATATTAAGGGGGGGTTCTATAAAAGAGGAAAAATCCTAAGAATATCACTGAACAGAAATATATGGAGATAATGTACAAAAAGAAAGACTTCAAAGGTAACACGATGTCAATAAAAATGTATCTCTCAATAATCACTCTCAATGTGAATGGCCTAAATGCACCCATAAAATGACACAGGGTTGCGGATAGGATAAAACAATAGGACCCTTCCAGATGTTGTCTACAAGAGACCCATTTCAAACCTAAGAATATACCCAGACTGAAAGTGAAGGGATGGAGAAGCATCTTTCATGCCAATGGGCCTCAAAAGAAGGCTGGGGTAGCAATTCTCATATAAGAAAAATTATATTTTATTTATTTATTTATTTATTTTTAAAGATTTTATTTATTTATTTGAGAGAGAATGAGAAGGTCAGAGGGAGAAGTGGACTCCCCAAGGATCTGGGGCCCCAATGCGTGACTCTATCCTGGAAGTCCAGGATCATGACCTGAGCCAAAGGCAGCCACTCAACCAACTGAGCCACGCAGGTCCCCAGATAAATTAGATTTTAAACTAAAGACTGTAGTCAGAGATACAGAAGGACACTACATAATTCTTAAAGGAACTATCCACCAAGAAGATCTAACAGTTCTCAATATTTATGCCCCCAATATGGGAGCAGCCAATTACATAAGACAATTGCTAATCAAGATAAAGAATCATATTGATATGAATACATTAATAGTAGGAGATCATAACACAACACTCTCAGTAATAGACAGATCATCCATGCAGAAAATCAATAAAGAAACAAAAGCATTGAATGACACATTGGACCAGATGGACCTCATAGATACAGAACATTCCACCCTAAAAAAACAGAATACTCATTCTTCTCAAGTGCACATGGGACATTCTCCAGAATAGACCACATACTGGGTCACAAATCAGGGCTCAACCAATACCAAAAGACCGAGATTATTCCCTTCATATTCTCAGATCACAGTGCTTTGAAACTGGAGCTCAACCTCAAGGAAAAGTTTAGAAGGAAATCAACAACTGGACGCTAAAAACCACATTGCTTAAGAATGCTTGGATCAACCAGAAGATAAAAGAAGAACTTAAAAAATTCATGGAAACCAATGAGAATGAAGACAGTTTGGCCCAAAACCTATGGGATACAGCAAAGATGGTCCTAAGGGGAAAATAGCCAAGCAAGCCTCCCTCAAAAAAATTGAAAATTCCAGAATACACCAGCTGTCTCTACACCTTAAAGAACTGGAGAATCAACAACAAATTATGCCACACACAACAAGGGAAATAGTCAAGACAGCAGAGATCAATGAGGTAGAAACTAGAGATACAGTAGAATGCATCAATGAAACTAGAAGCTGGTTTTTTTAAAGAACCAATAAGATCAAAAAACCATTGGCCACACTAATCCAAAAGAAAAGAGAGAAGGCCCAATTTAATAAAATTATGAATGAAAAGGGAGAGATCACAACTAACACCACGGAGATAGAAACAATCATCAGAAGATATCTTCAACAGTTATATGCCAGTAAGTTAAGCAACCTAGAGAAATCGATGCATTCCTGGAAAACTATAAACTCCAAAATTGAACCAGGAAGAAATTGACAACCTGAATTGACCAATATCTAGTAATGAGATTGAAACAGTGATCAAAAACCTCCCAATAAACAAGAGCCCAGGACCTGATGGATTCCCTGGGGAATTCTACCAAATTTTCAAAGAAGAAATAACACCTATTCTCCTGAAGCTGTTTCAAAAAATTGAAGCAGAAGGAAAACTTCCAGACCCTTTTTATGAAGCCAGCATTACCCTGATCCCCAAACCAGGCAAAGACCACACCAAAAAGGAGAATTTCAGACCAATATCACTGATGAACATGGATGCTCAGATTCTCAACAAGATCCTAGCAAACAGGATTCAACATCACATTAAAAAGATCATCCACCATGACCAGGTGGGATTCATCCCTGGGTTACAAGGATGGTTCAACATTCACAAATCAATCAGTGCGATAGAACAAATCAATAAGAGAAGAGAGAAGAACCACATGGTCCTCTCAGTTGATGCAGAAAAAGCATTTGACAAAATCCAGCATCAGTTCCTAATTAAAACACTTCAAAGCATAGGGGTAGAGGGAACATTCCTGAACTTCATAAAATCTATCTATGAAAGACCCACAGCAAACATCATCCTCAATGGGAAGAAGCTCACAGCCTTCCCATTGAGATCAGGAACACGACAAGGATGCCCACTCTCAACACTCTTGTTCAACATAGTATTAGAAGTCCTAGCAACAGCAATCAGACAACAAAGAGAAATAAAAGGTATCCAAATTGGCAAGGAAGAAGTCAAACTCTCTCTCATCGCAGATGACATGATACTTTATATGGAAAACCCAAAAGTCTCAATCCCCAAACTACTAGAACTCATAAAGCAATTCAGTAATGTGGCAGTATACAAAGTCGATGTACAGAAATCAGTTGCTTTCTTATACACTAACAACAAAAACACAGAAAGGGAAATTAAAGAATCAATTCCATTTACTATAGCACCAAGAACTATAAAATACCTGGGAATAAACCTAACCAAAGAGGTAAAGGAGCTGTACTTGAGGAACAACAGAACACTCATGAAAGAAATCGAAGAAGACAAAAAAGATGGAAGACCATGCCATGCTCATGGATCCGAAGATTAAACTTTGTTAAAGTGTCTATACTGCCTACAGCAATCTATAATTTTAATGCCATTCTGATCAAAATTCCACTGGTATTTTTCAATGAGCTGGAAATAACAATCCTAAAATTTGTATGGAATCAGAAGAGACCCCGGATTGCTAAGGAAATGTTGAAAAAGAAAAACAAAACTGGCAGCGTCACATTGCCTGATTTCAAGCTTTGCTACGAAGCTGTGATCACCAATACAGCATGGTACTGGCATCAAAACAGACACAGAGACCAGTGGAACAGAGTAGAGAGCCCAGAAATGGACCCTCAACTCTATGGTCAAATAATCTTCGACAAAACAGGAAAAAATATACAGTGGAAAAAAGTCAGTTTCTTCAATAAATGGTGCTGGGAAAATTGGACAGCTACATATAGAAGAATGAAACTCAACCATT